>JABFQM010002778.1:0-13809 GCA_022816865.1 Zelostemma sp. ZL-2020
TATAAAGTGTTGAATGCACGCGGATTTGCGCTCGCGGTTGTACGTAGGGGTACCTATAGAAGACGAGTCGTAGCCACTTTTGAATCGAATAAAAAATCTCATTTCTTTCATTTAATCAATAAGATTGTTCTTTTTGTGATCATTTCATTTCATGTGGCCCATTTATGGATTTCTTTTAGTAAGGATTATCTCGTTGTCAGTGTATGATAAATTAACTGAGTCTTAATATTCGATAAATATATGCTTCGCAATTATCAAATTTGCAATGAATAATAGCATTCATGAACTACCAAATTCATAAATAGAGACATTTAATCGAGATTCTCAAAAATCGAAAATGTTTCCCATAAGAAAAAAAGTCTTTTCAATAATTTCATTGAAACATTATTTCGGAGTTCGGAAATTATGACCAATCTGATCTAATCAGATCTGAACAGACCCAATCAGATCTGATCAAGTCTGACCAGATCCAATCAGATCTGATCTGATCCAGTACCAGATCTGATCAAATCCAATCAGATCAGATCTGATCCAGCACCAGATCTGATCTGATATAGCACCAGATCTGATTGGATCCAAGTGGATCCAAACATTGGGCATTTTGGATCTGATCAGATCCAATTGGATCCAATTGGATCCAATCTGTTTTTCACGGGCTGTTTTTCATTCAAATTTTTTTTCCACTAACGCGTACAAAATGACTCGATAGGTCAAATATGAACCGACATCCAAATTTGTCCGACATTAGGCATATAACATGGACAAGAATATCGGGCAAGAATTCTCCGAATCTGGACGTTTTCTTTTCCCCAAACCTAAGTCTAGATTTGCCCAATATTGAACCCGTGACATGGATAAGAATGGTGAGCAAGAATTGATAGAATCTGAACCTATCATTACACCCAAAACATAGGTTAAGATTTGGTGCTTCATGCGAATGCAGAGTTGCCCAAGACTTGACCAAGTGTCGTTCAGCAACTTAAGCCAGTCTTAGTCAAGTCTGGTCCCAGTTGATTTTCTGGGTATAACCAACGTAATAAATTATTAGTTCAAACTATGCAGAAAAGGCCGTTGATTAAATGATTATGCTATCATAAGGCACATCAATGAAAAGTAATAGTCACAAATAGAGTGCAAATTTATTACGAATTTTAGTAAAATTTAATCAAATTTATGTTAACTCGCATTGACACAAATTTTTTATTTAACTGCGGACACACGCGCCATCAAATTGTACGCAAACGCGTGAGTGCGCAGGCGTTTACAAAAATTTACCAGCAGACGTGCTATTAGGGTATAGTCGAAATAACGAAAGCAACAATCAAAGTAAGATTTTTGATTAACTCCCGATTTTGTTTACAAAATAAACTGGAAGCCAGAAGTTTTTAGCATGAGACACTGTCTTTTAAATTTAGGGTCTTATGTAAGTTCGATCTGGACAATATTCGACTTTGGACGTTTCAAATACATTGGAAATAAATTGTTCAAACTTACGAGGTCAGTTGAAGCGCAATGCATAACGCTCCACATTTCTAAGCATTGACGATTTTTTTCGTCATCTTCCACTGTATTAGTATCATTATCTCCCAGTACATTTGCGAAAGCCTCAAATGGATCTGTGAATTTAGATAAAAATTGTACTGAATCGGCATTATTCCATTTCTAAGCAGGTAGGTTATTTATTACTCGTGCTTGACTTGTTTCGTGCATCATGAATAAAAATATTACGCAATTTGTAAGAACCGTGAAATTTATATCAAGTCATGATTCGAATGAAGTAATGAGTGTATAACTCAAATTACCTGTTGCAGCATGTCTCGATTCAAGGCATCGCGCCAATTCATCCTGACGCTTGGGATTAAAACCAATTTGTGTCCCGAGTTTGGTCGTTATTCCCCTATCCACGTTGAATACGAATTGATCGAACTCCTAAAAAAACATTTGTGAAGTATAGAGAATGCAAATTTTTTGATGAAAAATTTGATACATTAATTTCCCTTATATATAGTAAAAATAATGGACTTTGAAACATCTAACTACAAAAACAAGTCTCGCACACTATGAAAACAAGTGTCTCGAAGTTCCACGGAACACGTTTCTGTAGTCGAATTTTAGACGTATCGGCATATCGTCTTAAATTTGACTAAAGAAACGTGTTTTGCGAAGACAGTTGTTTCTAGAGTGCACTGAGTAATGGTTTCCTGGTAATGACGGGATGGAACTCGATCTGTGACACAATGTTCGATACCAATTATTATACAATACATTCACATTCTGCGTTATGAAGCTCACTATTTAAGAAGCATATATTACTATATCAAATCGTTAGATGTCCTATTGTTGTTGAGACTCTTTCATAATGACGAATTCTACAAGTAGAAGTATCACAGAGTCCACATCGTAGAAGCAAATCGTATCAACAGATATAGTAGTTATTGTCGCAAGCGGTTAAGGTGACTATTAACTAAAATGTAGCGAGAATAGTTATGCATACGATAAGATTTGCGTTTACATACGACCAAAAACCTGTTTCGGTTTAGTAGTTTTTGTTCACCATTTGCAGTAAAGCATATAAGACATTCGTTCATCCAGTTTTGAACACATGTTTCTCACAAGTCTGTCTACGGCGTGGCTTGTAATATATAAGGACTTTCCGCGATAAGTATTCCGTGAGGATTGCGCTGCGGCAACGACTAATGTGTAAGCGTTATTGAATACTGATATACACCGTTGTAGTCGGGGCTCTGTTGTGATTATAAGAATCTCATGCAGGATGTGTGTAAGACTTTGTGTGTGCTTGGTTCAATGTGTGTAATTTAATAAGTTTTATAACTCTAATGCAGAATTTTTCATTTCAGACCACAGGACGAGAGGATAAATAATAAAATAGATAAAATTGAAAATAAAATAGATAAATGAATAATTGATAAATAAAGATAGATAGAAATTGAATGATTCTTTCATTTTATTATTTAATAGCAATGATAAAATATAGTAAAGTTCATAATTTTTTTGTCGTGAGAATGGATATGAAATATAGTGAAATATCGCATATCACAGATGTATTATTTCCTATTCCTTACAGTGAAGACTACTATATGAACTCGCAACCAGCGTCAGATGGAGTGAGAAACCTTCATTTATAGGGCAGGGCAATAATCATCTTGTGTTTAGAAATCAGTACCGAAAATTATGATGCAATTTATTGTGTGCTTTCAAGATTTTTGCTATCAGGTTAATTATGATTTTTGCTGTTAAATCATTACCATCCCGCCACTACCACGAAATATAGTAATCTTTACTCTGTCATTTTTCTCAGTGTGTATGACATGAAGAAATATATGAATTATGCGCATTCTTACACTTAGCTCCTCCATCATGTCTTCGAACGGGCACGTCCAAAAACACATTAGTTCCGGACACGCGGTAACATTCTCGGTGCTAATGTTGCCAATTAATACGTCGAATATAAGATCTGTAATGGCAGAAAAAAACCATCCATTTTTAATCAGAAGGTTTTCTTGGAAACCAGTGGAGCGCAGATGCTTCCAGTGTTAAGAGGATCTCTATGCAAAAAACCATTAGACGCTGAATAACGATGAAAAATGTTATCCAACAATTAAAATTATTTCAAAACACTGGAAAAAATTTCCGACATGCCGCCCGAAGTCGGGAAAGGTGCTAAAACACTATATACGGGCCGACGTGCGCCGACGTCGGGTTTTGTCGGCTCACGTCGGAATGCGTGTCGGGAGCCACTCCCCGACATATACCGACACATTCCGACATCAAGTCGGGTAGCAAGCCGACGCGGGCAACGTCGAGCTTTTCTCCAGTGAATCACGATGTTAAAATGAATAATAACGTGTTCTGCGAAGACGCTTGTTTTTGGAGTGTGTTTTTCAAAACATGAATAAAAATGAAAAACTTTGAATGAAAACAATTGTGATGTATACGATCTTTTCAGCACTGTAATTTATAATCAATATAACTATACTACATTTTCATTTTTTAAATAAATGTTACCAATTATTGCACAAGTTTGCACTGTTTTCGAGTATCTAGTATTTGCACAAAGATTTTTAGAATTACCTTTCGAGCAAGCAGTTTTTTCAAAACATTCGTCCATCTTGGATCTGGACAACTGCGCCTGAAAAAACGTAAAAATAATTACATAACAACCACTGATGAAACTCTAAATTTCGTCGTTGTCACGTCGAGAAAAATAGATTTAAGTAAAATAAAATTCGTTATTTGTCTTTAGGAAAATTTCCCACGAACATTCCGTAGCCCTAAATCATCCCTAGCCTTTAGCAACTTTCTCCTTGTAAATAATATCTATTGTGCCGATTTCTCCTCGACCGTCTTCTTATCTCGACCCGTCACTCAAATTAACTGCGTTCGAAAACAGAATGGGTCTAGGAATTTCCGTTAAAAACAACCTCGATACTCACGCCCTCGATGCGATCATAGGTCAAAGGGAAAAATGAGAGTCAGGTTTTCCAGCTTCGCCGAGAGGACCTCGAACGATTTCAAGGATCCTCGCGACATTCGCATCCGAGCACCGAAAAGTGAACTAGTAAAAATATTCGGAAAGGAACCGCCGAGTCGGTTAACTAAAACGAGAGAAGACCGAGTCTCCCTTAATGCGAAAGAAACAAACGCCGAGACGTTTTTATTCAAATACTATGAATAAACAAATACGTTACTTTGATACGATAAACAGGAAAAGTCCTTCAAACACTTACGAAGCGCGCCGTGACGAGTCGAGGTACGGGAAAGCATAAAATTAAGAATTCAATGTAAACGTTCATAAAACCGTCAATAATAAAATGAATATTAAATTCGAAACTAGAGCATGGATTTTTGACGAATCCTGCAGAACAGTCGTTGACCACTAAGGTAATCCAAAAATCATCCATATATACACAGAATTAGCATCTCTTCAGGGCGCAAACAGGATATGTTATTTGATCCGATATACTTTCCTATCCTGCATGCGTCAAGATTCCTGGCCAAAACTTACATAACTCTGTTGCGAGTTATGCTCAATCTTATGCTCGTTAGCTTACAATTTTGCTGCAGAATTTTTTAACGATTCAGAACCGTCGTTAAACTTGACGGCTTCACTCCTGCTGCGTCATCGAAACAGGAGTATTGCACCCATAAATTGAAAAAATTATTTCTACCTCGGTATGAAAGGAATATGCTTTCATGTGAGGAACGCGAAGATATATTCTGTACTTGAACAAAGTGCAGTGCATATGTGTAGTGAATTGCATACAGTTTTTGCAGAAAAGTGTTTCTTAGTTGCAAATTTTGGAATGTAAGCTTTTGGCTTGCGGGATTCATGAACTATTAATGCAATGGACCCTTATTGTTTAAGAAAAATTTTTCATAAACGTATCATATGAAAATACTATAACATAATAAATATAATGCCCAAAGTAGTATCTACGTATCTGTGTAACTTATGAAACTTACCTTAATAAGATTGACATGAAGCAGTACTGCAATGTAGAAACAGAAGACGATTATTGATACCATGATTTTCAGTTGATCAGTTAGTGTTATCTGAACTCGAGAGTTTTCAAGCTAAAACTTTATCGAACTGCCGGGAAAAATGATTACTGTAGAGGGATTTCGAAATTCTTTATATACACCTCTGGAATGTAATTATTTATCTTTTTACATATCATGCATCCGGCCGTTCTTGAAGGATCTTCATACAACAATTTCCGACACGAATAATAATTTTTCAAAATTATGCAACATTGAAATAATAGAGTTATGTCGATTCCAGTAATTGTGCAGTTCGATGTTTACACCTTTTGGAAATCACCTATGTAATTTGCTACACATCACGCGTCCGGTTTCTTATCGGATAATTGTACAACAGCTTCCCGTCACGAGGTATTTTCCCAAATTATGTAATTCATCAAAACAATAGAATAAAGGCGAGTCGAGTTATTGTAAAATCTCTCGAAATTAATCTTTGTGTTTTTTCCATATCACGCGTCTGATCTTTTAGTCCGTGGAAAAATATCGTCAAAAAATATTGACGATATTTAGGAATAAACGATCATTACTTTTTAAAGATTGCCTTTCACGAAATAGACAATCGTCTACTTGGATTGAAGATCGTCAACTCTGTTCTGTAATCGTTACTTCATGAAAGGACGATTGTCAATTTTTACGATTGTCACAGAAAAGAAAATTATCTTAATTATCTAAATATCCCGTGCGGGATAATTAGCTATCATCCATGTACTAAGAACAGTGTTCGAGATGTGCGATTGCACTTAAACAATTCCGGAATATTTACATGTTCCGTGAGCAACGTCGAAATTAAAATAAATTATAAAACAATACATTTGTTAACTGCAATTATTTATGCGACCTTGAACGGATAATTGTTGAAACATAAACGTGACTTTAATGCTGTGTTTTACTGAGAAATATCCATTGTCATGATTATTACATGTTAAATTTATGAATTTTGTAATGAATATCAGCTGTTAATTCATATAAAATAAAAAACAAATCATGAGAGCAGGATAGAAAGAAATCAAAGATGGACGTTCCCTTTACTGTTACAACCTTTTCTCGATCGTTATCTTTCGCGAAGAATGAACATTTGAACTTTTATATGAACATTGTATTCCAAGGGCTGGAAAGAGGAAGTTGGGAAGGAACGATACTGGGAAAGCAGAGACTTAGCGGGGAGGGATAAGGAGCAAGGGGCTGCCAAGGGGAGGAGGAAACGCTAGGCCACATACTAAGATGTGGGGAATTAAGAAGGAAGGTGAGGAGTAAGTGGGAGGAGGGGCTAGAGAAATGGTTAAAGGAGGCAGGTGGGGAAGGGAATTGTGAAGAGAAAGTCAAGAAAACGATGCGAGGGGAAGTAAGGGTGGAACTTTGCGGTTATGTGAGAGATGCGGAGAAGTGGGGAAAGGAGAAGAACGGGGATGGAGGTGTGTGAAAATGACGGGAGGGAGTTTTCATCTTACAGGCAGTGAGAGGGAGGACGGTAGCGATAAAGGAGGTGGGGGGCAAGGAGGGACCGGACATTCGGCGAGATGGTCAGGAGGACTGAAATAGGCACAGACCGGCCACGCAGCCTCTTCCCACGGGTTCGGAACTCAAGCCCTCACCGAGACGAAGCGGACCCTTTCGCTACCAAGGAGGGAAAGACGGAATCCGGCGGATACTTTTGTTTAAATTATTACTAGAATGTAAAGCCCTATGAGGCTATCTTGCGCAATGTATGGTCAAAGGCCGGAAACGGCCAGATCGGAATAAACAATATACTGTATAAACATTGTATTCTTCAATTTTCCAAATCAGTAAAATGTACATCAAAAAAATTTACAATCTTGATTGAATATGTCGTGTTTAGAAAAAATGATATTATTTAGTTACTGTAAAAACTTTATACAATAATAAAATAATATTTCTGTCTTCAAACAAGCTGTATCTGCATTATGATTCTCTACTATATTTTTTCATATGAACATACATTTTTCATGTCGATTATTCATACTATTTTCATTATGTCATACAACAAATAATACCATCAGGTCACTATTTATTCTTAAAACTTAAAGCTATTGTGAGGATAACAAACCAGATGAATTTATTCATGATTAATGAAAACGAAACGAAAAAGGGTGATATCGAAAATGGAGAACTTGAATGCCTAAAAGGCGCACATTGTCGAATTTGATTACGTAAAGGAGACTGTGGAAGCCAAAAGAAGACCAACAAATCAAGAATTCGCGCTCAAGAACAAATAGTGAGAACATGGAAATCCATTCGAGGCTTGAAATATCATGAGAACAGTAGAATGAAGCCTATAGAGGACCAGTTGAGAACAAAACATTCTGCCTCCTAATGGATCTCCATCTTCTTTCTAGTGAAATTGTTCGTTCTCAAATGGTTTTTGTTACGACTGGATTTACATTTCCAAGAAACATAATCTGCATATTCAAGCGTTTAGTAATGGGAAAAACCTATAACACAGTTGAGAATGTAGAGCGATAAAAGAGGGTAAAACCGATCTCGCAGTAGGAATGTAGAACGATGAATAATAGGGAAAAACCTATCACGCAGTAAGAATGCAAAGCGATGAGAGGGTAAAACCGATCACGCAGCTAGAATGTGGAACGATTCCGTTAACACGTGCCTACCTGGAAAATGTCTCATGGAAAAGAACCGAAAACGAAGTTTTCGAGTTTCGAGTAGGTGGGGTTGGCTCTTTTTTTTACCGGCCGCGTTCGTAATTAGAAGTCGCGTTTTATATTACCACTTGTACAGCCATTGCACTGTTATACTCAAGTTTTCGTGCATGAAAGAGTTTTGACTTTAACATTCCATGTCGCGTTCGTCATTATTCTGCACTGCTCAACCCTCGCGAATGGTTCGGCATCTCAAAGCCGCGGCGCAAAGTCGGAGAAAGTCCGAAGATCCGAGCTACCGTTCTCTAGTTCAAAAGCGTAAAGCAAGAATTGTATTTGTTACAGTCCTCAATGGTCTCTATTTTAATTTGGCAGCGCTACGTGCCATGGGACAGCGAGATGAGCGCGCTCGAAAGCTTTCGTATCACGACCGATTTTCCTCATTCCATTTTCGTTCTGGCATAATTTCGGAGATAAAAAAGCAAGCTTTATTTTGAGCTCAGTTTAAAAGGAATGAAAAGGGTAACACTTGAAAACATACTCGAAAATATTTTCAAAACCGAGATATTGAGGTGAAATCAATTTTGTATCATTATGGAAGAATTTTTATCATCACGTTGGGTAAAAAAGCTATGTGAAACTTCTCACTACAATTAAAATACGACAAGAAAAAGTTATAAATCAGTGGATCTGAGCGAGTAGAGTAAAAAATCAAAAAGACATGCCATCATATTTCGACAACCCGTCGTACAAAAAGCACCCTCTACGTGTGGATCGAAATACATGTATCAACACTATACAATCCTGCAAAGTTTAAACATGTTTGGCGGTACACTTTACGAATTTAGCCCGATATAGCCGTTATAGAACCCTCCCTCGGGAAAAACGGAATTAGGAAGAGTAAGTAAAAATGAACTTTTTCCTCATGCTTCTAAATGCGCAACAGGAATTCGGGAGGTAGCAGGCCGTTTCCTCACTTTTTTCGAAAGAACAAAAAAAAAAAGAAAGCATTCGAGAGCAAAAGAGACGTTAGGAAGCGTTGAAAACTAAAAATGGAATCGAAGAAGCATTCGAAGCATAAGTTAAAAAAAGAACCGTTCGGAAGGAAATTGAGCCGGACGTGAAATAATATGTATCTGTCATATCTATGTTAAAATTAACATTATAATATATTAATTTACTATAAATATATAACCAAGAAAAGGTATAGTTTACAGCATCAAAAAAGAATTATGCAACATTGGATAATTATGCAACACTGAATTAATGTCGAGTCGAGTAATTGTGCGAATCCATGTTTCAGATTTCGGAAATCACTTATGTAATTTGATATGCATCACGCATCCGGTTTCTTAGCGGATATCTATACAGCAGCGTCCTGTCACGGAGTACTTTTTCAAATAATGCTACATATAAATAAAAAAACAAAGGCGAGTCGAGTTATTGTAAAATTCAATGTATACACCTCTTGGAATTCATGTTTCCCTTTTTCCCATATCACGCGTCTGATCTTGCACCGATGGGAAAATATCGCGAAAAAATATTGACGACCGCCTATTCAGCTCGTTTCTCGATGCCGTTGGCATACGATACGTAACATGTATACCTTTTCAAAGTGTACAATAGTAAATAACTCGGGCGATCCACCTACATGGTCTCTTCTCATATTTTTTCTCATTATCTTAATTTATTATAATTTTCCGTTTACATTGTATAGTTTTATTATGCTCTTTTAGAAATAAATTTCACATTTCTACATTCATCTACTCGTTTATTATACCGATACTTATGAACTAATTATCATCTTGATCCTCTTACAGACTATGTTCCTTTTCTTCTTTACTCCAACTAAAAACGATTCAAAAACCGTCACTCTGCTTCGGATTCCACGTATCCCTGGTTTTGATTTCATTACGTTCGAAAGAAATTCGCGATTTTGTTCGTCTAATCAACAATATATATCAAACGTGCAAAAAGTGTTATGCAGTAATTAACAATGAATTTGGATGAGGTTGCTACTTTCATAACTGGCACTTTTATTTATTAAATCAGGTTTTAAATTCGTTAAACGCTTGCTATTCCCGCTAATCCAAAAAAGACAATTGAACCGTTTATTCACATATCAGTGATTTTTAGTTCCTCAATATTCCAAGTTTGTTACAATATTTTGTATCTATGCGATCATTAGCACATTCACAGTTTTCGATGTATTCGCAGAAAAACTACGTAGTTTAGTTTTACGTACGCTTTTTCTTTTTTTTTCATCGTAGCGTGCATTTTCGTCTCGGCAATCTCTTTTTTAATACGCGGGCAATCGCGGGGGTAAAATTGTATTGTCCTTCCAACTTGTCCTGTGCAGCCCATCAGAAAAAGCCAGAAATTTGATCATCTTCTTTAACAAACTCGACTGGTAACCCAGATTTATCCATAGTTCGATCTTCGTAGAAAACAAATTAATGTTCAATTCCACGGCTGTGGAGAAAAAAGCGTGCAAAATTCTTCGAAAGAAACATTGACGGAAATAATCTAAAATCAACTTTCTGACGGCGCGGATTATGTTAATTCTGATTGCGATTGAATGCATTTACGCAAATTATGCAATTAACGATCGATTATGTTTACGTCTCTGCTGAATTTGCGTGATTGCAATGATAAAGTGTTAAAAATAATGGAATGTTACTAGAAAGTTAGAAAAATTCGTGATTTGTACATTTTAGATTCGGATCGCGAATCGATGAAAAAAATTGGGTAATTGTAATTACCATTGTCGCCCAATTGATTAATTCCACCGCTGATAAGATCGGTGATGCCCGATAGTAGGGCGTCGGATACTGCCAAGGTAAAACACGCGACGAGGATCGGTCGGATTTTCATGACAAAAAGTAATGCTAACTTCCGAGAAAACTAAAACACTGAGATTAATAGTAGGAGATCTATGACATTTGAACCGATTTCCCTACTTTCGCTCGTTGCATTCAATTTTCTTTATCTTCTTCAATATTTCACGAACAAATATCGACTCAATAACATTTTTTAGATTAATTTTACAAACGACAGCATTTCTTTATCACCACTCACGTCGGCCGCGATTTTCATTGTAGCCATCCATTTTCGGGAGGCAAAATGTTTAACAAAGTGAATTATAAAAAAATTAATTATCAAATAAAAGTAACAATTGTTATTTCCTCGCCAGAAATTCCAGAAGGCCACCTTTGGATTTTATTCGCATCCGAAACTGTGTCAATCTTCAGGTACGATTCCCTTGAGCAGAATTAACTCTTCGAGTTTTTAATCAATCTGCTTTATCAGGAATGCCCTCAGAGTTATCAAACAATTTGTGTATATTCAGATATTGCCAATATCTGAATCAAAGATCACTCTCGTCTGTTTTTCGATTGAGGAAAAGATACCTCGGTCATGATACAGCAACTCTCCAAAATTATTGACAAATTATTCTTTTACTTTAATTCCAAACAATTAAAAAATAGAAAACGTGCGTTCAATGCTTAATCGTCTTCTAATGGAACATAATCCGCATCAGCCATCTCTTCGTCGATGACGAGATCGTCCAACATTTCTGCCAAAGTTATGACGGGAACCGAAGGGTCTATGTCATCAGTGTTCAGGGGGATGGTTTTAGTCGAGTCCTTGAAGACTTTTACACCCTGCCTAAACTCCTGGTCCTCCTCTAGCTCGTCCATGAATTCGATGTAATCCCTGTAATTAATAATCGGGATAAGTACAACTCTTGCACTCAAGGCAAAGTATAATTACGCTTACTCATTTTCCCCGATCATGTCTTCCATGTCTTTAGCGATGTGTTTCAATTTCCATATTCTGTTCTTGCGTCGAGCATCCCTGTCGTGGCTGAACGACTTCTTCACCAGGATCACGTCTGGGACTTTATCCTGATTAAGTTTCTCGAAGTTTATATCGTTGATATTCGTGTCGCTCAAGGCATATCTAAACGGACAAAAATTTCTTGATCAAAATACTCCCGATTCATTGTCAAAGTTCGTCCTTACCCGAGAGCGGTATCTCCCGGTTTGAGAAGATGACCCAGGTGCGTTCGCGTGTGAATCGTATTGGGATTTATTCCAAGCTCGGCGGATTTCACGACCCAAACGTCGGCCAAAATGTGCTGAAAATTTATTTTCGGATTAAATCGAGCGAGACGCAGAGTTTAGAAATCGAAATGCAAGTTTACCTTCTCGGAAATGCTTCCTTGACCTGGGAAAGCTACTCTGTCCTTTTCTAGTATTATCTCAATTTCCATTATCGTGTACTCGGTCAATTGTTTCGGGTTGCAGATGCTGTTGAACGGCATTCGCCAGAAAACTGTAGCACTAACGTCGGCGACTGTTGGAATACATTTGTTTGAGTTCACATTTAAATTTGGTATCGTAGATTTTTAGGTCAATTACAAATATTGACTTTGTTTCATGAAATATGTTTCCGATCGACTTTTGTGTACTCGATGAGAACTTCAGGGTTCTTACGTTGGGCAGTCAAGGGATCAATCAAGTGTATCGCGCTGCTTATTTTGTAGACGAGGCAAAGAGGGCTGACTCCTCCGAGTTGACGAGTCAACGTTTTTGGCAGGCAAACTACGCTATCTCTGGAGACCGGAACAATTTCAACGCTGAAATTCAAATGGATGATTGTATTATTTTTGCTTTCAGAACATTTTAATTGATACATAAAAAAAGAAATTACCAGTATGTAAATTTGTAGTTGTAAACGTTGCTGTGAATATCGTGGGATATCAATTTCTTCGAGTGCTGATATCTACAGGGCATAACAGCGGTGACGAAATCGATCATCTTTCGAGCTGCTCCTTCATTCGCGAAGAAGAAATCGAGTCCCTCTACAGAAAAATTGTATTTTTAGTAATAGTCAATTACTCAAAAATTGATTATTTTATTACCGTGTATGGGTTTGATGCCCAAAGCTTGTTCATGAGCTTTATGCTTTAAAATCAGCTGTTCTAGATAATAGAACGTTTTTTTGTTCGTTGCGTTTTGCCGTACTTGTACCTGAAAAACAGTCGCTTTCTTAGTTTCAAAGGAAGCATTAAATAATTCGAAAAAGAAAATGCAAATTACAGTCGCACGCCAAAAATCCTTGGCTTCGGTTCGGTGACAGTCGTTACACATTTGGTGATTCACCGTGAACTCCACGACGAATACTTGCTGCAAAACGAGTCCTCCGATCACTTCAGCATGGACCGTTAGTTTGACCTGAAATTTGATGGTTTGAAAAATGGAAAGACCGCCAGTTTTTCGAACTCGAGACGAGTTTCTTGTACTTCGATACGAGGAATAAATCGAAATTGGTCAAGGAATAAGAACAATTACTTTCAAACGTTTCGAATGTGGTTCAGTCCAAATAAACCCGGCATCAATGAGCTTTACTCTGCTCAGTCCTCTCAACTTTTTCAAGCACAGAGACAAAAGTTCTCGGGATTCGAGCGCTGCGTGAATCCATTCCGCCGGTGGTTGCAAATACCTGCAATAATTGGAAAAACGTGAGCAATTTTGTAGAATAAATTATTCTATTTTCGGATTACTGAATTGTACCTTTCGCAGTTTCTGCAAAAATGCAGCGTCGCTTGTTTTGGAATTCCTTCTGT
>JABFQM010002779.1:0-13806 GCA_022816865.1 Zelostemma sp. ZL-2020
GATTTGTGGACTCATGTGATTGCCACACTCGCTTCGCTCGTGCGGCAAACGTCACATTCGCCAACAAATCCATTTACCCGCACTTGTTACACAATGTACTATTACCTACTAGATTAATTGACAATTAGACTCATCAAGCTGTCTAAACGGCATTAACATCAATGCTTTTTTAATCATCTTTCAACCAAGCATTTTTATATTTTTTATCAAAATTATTATTGTAAACGCTCGCATTTCCTTTCTCCTCAACAGCGATAGTATCTCTAAGAAATAATCTTATCAAATAGTTTTCTAAAATCTTCTGATAGCTTTATTAACAAAATTGTTTTTTACTTTCTAGAAATAGTTTAATTGCCCGTCATTGTGCATTTCTCAGATAAATTATTTTTCCGTAGTATTTTTCGACGCATGTGATTGCAAGCCTTACATTCGCCTTAACCACTCCCTTGCGCCTGTTAAACAATGTACGATTACATATGAGGTTAATTGATAATAAGACGCATTGAGCTGTTAAACGCTGAATATATCAATAAACTTTTAATTACCTTCTTACGAAGCACTTACATCGTAAGACCGTAAGTACAATTAAAAAGATAGTTGCGAAACCAAACTGCTGAGTCTGGAAGAACTGCATCATCACGGGAATGATCGTGCGGTTTCAGGGATGATAACAACATTCACAATTTTACCGCAATTGAGTGTCAAGAATAATGAAGAATAATCAAACAATCCACAGTTTTTAAGATTGTGGATAAACTTTTATCCCCCTCTCCCCTCTTTTCCTCTCCATACATTGTTTCCGAATGAAATTTTTTCCTTCGCATTTACAAAACGAAAAAATAGACTTATTAAACACTGATACGATAACTTCATACTTAATCTGTAATTGTAAGCAATCGCTTTTCTCGCTCCTCACGTTCGACGGAGCAAACGACCGTTCGCCTCTGATAAAACCCATCGTAATTGATTTTCACGAGTCAAATATGTGGTAGTAAGTTGTACACATCGTTATCATTTGTAACAGGCCTTTATTAATGCGAATAAATATAACCTTGATTGTTCATTTGTGCTACATTTTCTTGGGAGGTATAAAACACTATTTTATACGACACAGATGTCAGTTGGTTTGTCCGTGCTCGACGATAAAGTTGGAGACCGCTGCGAACTTCTTTTAATCGTTGCTGGAAGAAAAAGTTCCATTTTCACGTCAGTGTTAAGTAAATGTGAAGATACAGGTTTCATGATTATAATTTGAGGTAACCTCATGTTTTGAGCCCTTACCAAAAAAAGATCGAACTCGAGTGCACGCTGTTTTTTTTTCGATAGCTGATAGTTTGAAAATCTACTTTAGTTACGAAACAACCATTTAAAGTTCGATAAAAAATTCTAATACAGATATTTTTTATGTCAGTTTGTGATTAGGCTCATTCAGTTGTTCAATAAGTGATTACCTTGGCACGTTAAAATCCAGCTCCAATTGATCTCTTATCTTGATTCATGTTAACATATCTAAGTACATTTTTCTTTTTCTTGATTCCATTAAGTCTTAACAAAACAGTTTATCGTGCTATGGATATTATTTAATTCTTCAAAAGCGCATTTACTTTGTATAAGATAATGCAGGAGGATTCATTAAAAATATATATTTCCCGACGTTTCTTTAGAGATGGATTCCGAATCACCGCCGTGGTTGAACAAACAGTTATTAAAAAAGATTTTCCGAGAATCGGAAAATGATTTCTCCATTGAAGTAATGAGCATGCAGGTGAAACCGGCAACGGGAAAAGGGGAAAACTTTTCGAGTGAGATATACCGTGTAAGCGTACAATATTCCTACACCCAGGGCGACGAAAAAGCTGAAAAAAGCACATCGGTGATCTTCAAAATTGTGCCAGTCAAAAACGAAAATCGAAAAAGAGAGGTAAGACCGTTAAATTCGTTCGATTTTTTTTGTTGGAACGTGAATATTATTTAAACAATTCACAGGTTACTCTATCAGGAATGTTTGACACTGAAATATCAATGTTAATGAGTACCCTGAAAGATATGAACGAGGTACTCGGTAATAAAAACCGAGTCAATGGGAAGGGTTTATACGCTGACAAAGCAGATCCCGCATTTGTAGTGATGGAAGACTTGACGCCGATGGGATTTCGAATGGCTAATCGTAGCGATGGCCTAGATTTGCCGCACTGCTTATTAGCGATTCGGGGATTGGCGAGATTTCACGCGTCTTCAATTGCATTATGCGAAAAAGTACGTCAACCAGAAGTTGAATTTGCCAAAAATGAATTTATTCCATCGTTATTCCGAATCACAGAATCCGAAGCTCAAGACGTTGTACAATAACGGAATGTTCAACGAGAATGCTGAAAAACTACTTCCACGTTTCTTCGAGTTTTTCAATGACAGCACGAAGAGCTTGGCAGGTGTAATTGCAACGTGGCCCGAGCTTGGTTCGAAGTACGAACAATGCTTTTTCAATTCTTTTGTAATTGATTTCTGATGGTCAAAAACTCACAGGTACGCCGATAAAGTGTATCGAATCAGTGGCAAATTGTACAACTTAGCCATCAAAGGCTGTGAACTTCGAGAAGACGATTTCAATGTCATTAATCACGGTGATTTTTGGACTAACAACATGCTTTTTCGATATGATCATTTCAGTCAACCCACAGATCACGTAATGGTGAGTTCGGGAATATCAGGGTTCCAATGTTGCACTAAAACATGTTTTTCCATAGGTGGATTTCCAGTTGTGCAAATACACTTCGCCAGCTGTCGACCTTGTGTACTTTTGCAGTACCAGCATGTCAGACGAAGTTTTTGATAATCACAAAAACGCAGTTCTGAAAGAATATCATGAGACTCTGTGTGACACGATGAAAAAGATCGGCTGCGAAACTCAACCGTTGAGTTTGAAAAAATTGCACGAGCACTTGAACGATCGTGCGGTTTTAGGGATGGTCATAACATTTACACTTTTACCTATTTTTCTGGTTGACGTTGACAAAGCGCAATCGTTGGATGAAATGGTGGTTGAGGGAAGTAAATCTCTGAAACCGGGGCTGAAAAGCTCGCGGTTTCGTCGCATTCTAATCAAACTTTTACCACTGTACGACGAAATGGGTTTACTCGACCTGTAGTAAGATTCACGTGATCTTTCTGTTCTTAAATTTGAAGTAATTAACAGTGTTCATTGTATTCTGTAGCAAAACAGGATGCAAATCGAAAAACAAAGGAGTACACACACTTATCAGTCGAACGTTATTTATTGAATTTATAGTAAAAAAAGCAAAGGTTCACAAACGAAACTATTTACATCTCTTATCATGCACATAAATACTTATTTATCGGACTGATCCGTAAATTTGTTCAGATCCTTTTTGTAATTCACAACACTAACCAAACACTTAATACTCGATACATCGCATTTCAATGCTTTCGCTTTGAGTTCACTTTTACAATAGTGAGGCTCGAATGTGGCGCGATAAGATTTATACACAACGGTGACGTCCTCGGCGCTTAGAGAAACTACGAGACGTTTCTGCATTACCGTTCCGATGAATCGTTTGAGACATTTATTTAGCTTTATCATTGTTTTTTGTACAATGATAGAGCTGAATTTCCAACGGAAAGAGATCATTCAATAATGAAGAAAAATCTCAATTGTAACGTGTCTGTTTATTCGAAAATATGAGAAATGCTTCGTATTTCTTGAAAAACCGCACCAACACTTCAATGATCGCGTGGTTTTTGGCATGATAGTAACATTTACGATTTTGAATGTTTTTAATAGTTCAATCTGTAGATAAAACGAGGCAAACCCTGGTTTGAAGAGCTGTCGATTTAGTAACATTTTATTGAAGCGATTTTTGAAGTCGTAATGGCCATTGCCCCGTTGTAGGTCGTGCTCAGAGGACGTGATTGTTTAATAACAACGATAAACAAATCGCGAAAAAATTCCTAGGCTCGCGACAAAATCAGTCTAGTCGAACGACAAATTCATGAACACGAATTACGTAAGAAAATAGTGTATTTCGCGACCAGAGAGGAAAAGTCGATTTCGACGAATTCGAGTAAACTGACTTTTCCTCCCTGGTCGTGTAACATACTATTTTGTAACGTGATAAGTCTTGATTCATTTTGTTGCGAGCCTCGAAATGTTGCCACGATTTGTTCATCGCTGTTAATGAACAATAATGTCCTTCAAGCCCGATCCCGAATGGGGCAATGGCTGTTACGTCTTCAAATATCGTTTTTTCAACGTGTTTAGTTTTCATGAATTTGTTGTTCGACTTGATTGATTTTGTCGCGAGCCTAGGAATGTTGTCTTGGTACTTTTATCGTTGCGAATAAACAATAATATCTTCTCTCCTCGACCTTCATCGAGGCAATTGCATAAACGTTTTCGAATATCGTTTTTCTCAGTTTTTAAAATATCAAGTCTTTTTTTATCATCGAAGGTGACAATAAACTTCAGAAAATAAACGTTTCTGCACAACTCATTAGTATTGCATTAAACTGGAAAAAGCCATTTTTATTCACTGAAGAATGGAGAATTCGAAGCATCGATGTGATTGTGATTCGAAATATTAATAAATTGTAATAATAGTCTTTTGTAATAATATTATATAATAATATATACATGCAAAAAAAAGATGAAAATGTGTTCACATTTTCAAGGTACAAGCAACACAATAAGGTGATATCTTAATTTGTTCAAGAAATGACCCATGAATCGATTGCGTGGTTGAATAAAGAATTGATGGAAAAGGTTTTCAAACAATGTAAAAATGACAACTCCATCGCAGTGTTGTACAATTGTACGAATTGTACAATTCAGGTTTCACAAAACGGTATTTGCGTTTTACGATTATAGTTACTGGCACCCAATCGTATTTTATGTTGACTTATTTTATCATAGTCAATCTGATTACAGGGCTGTTTTAAAAATATGCATAAGTGTAAAAAAAGGAGCACTTTTACGAGTGTTATCTACATTTTTCCATATCTTTGTACATGTTTTTGCAATTTTTTTCCTGTATTTCTCTGATTTTGCTAGGAGAATGACTCAACACAAAGGTTGATGTTTTTTAATGATGACCTTCTCACACATCATATTAGCAGATAACAGAACATACTACTGACAGATAACAGAACATAATATTAACAGATGACAGAACCAAATATTAACAGATAACAGAACATAATATTAACAGATAACAGATAAAATATTATCCGTTTTCTACCATGATTTCGCGTAATTATAGGGCACCGTCTCCCTCACCCCCAGACACGACGAATCTATCGTTCGCCTTGATCAATTTATGTACTCCAGGCAAACGCAACTGCAAGCCTTCTTTCGTACCGAACAATCATACATATTTTCCACTTTATCGAGTAAATCATTCGGAGAATTTGTTTATTCCAAAATTATACTCGTTGGGGAACACTTATAGACCTTTGTTTGATTCCTAGGCTGGTAATAGAATTCAGACCATCAATTTTATCATCAATTTTATTTACCGTCAAGTAAATCGCACATAAAAGACTTCGTACCTTCAGGAACATTGTAGTCACTTAACTGTCAAAGACGAAAAAGGTTTTTTAGAGTATTCGATATGAAATTCTACTGGACGATGTTTTTGATTTTCAATGTGCTACTGCTGTACACCCCGCATTCCACCGCTAAATGTGAGTTTTGTCAAACGGATTTTGAAGTGAAGCATTAACCGTTTAGTAACATTGATACCCAGGGTACGCGTGAAGATTTGTCCTCCCGGTCAAGACATACCTTGGTCTGAGGCCTCTTGCAGATTATTGCCAGGAGAAGGTATAAGCTCAAAAGATATATTATACTAATTGAGATTGTGATAAGTTTATGAAAATACAAAAAAAGGAACTCAGTGTCAAGTACATTAATCAGCTGCAAGTGTATACAATACATTACATAATGCGATGGTCACACATTGTCGTACAAATATCGATGAAATTTCGTTGCAATGTTTACAATTCGCCTTTCAAAAAGAATGTTCACGCTGCAAAAACTCTTTGAGTCGAACCTCTCATCTTTATAGTCTCCAAAGTCAGAATTTCGGAAATATTGCCTCTTGAAAGTTGAGACCTATTTCGAAATTTCACCTATTTGCTACTTACATAAGACGTATGGAGTGTCTTAAAACCCTTGACCGATGGACTTAAGGCAGCGTATTTTAATTGTTCGCAGTATGCCCAAGAGGTCAACGCGAGAATCGAAAAAAAGTTTGTTTACTAATGCCAGGAAGAAGTAAGAAAATTTAATATACACTAAGAAAACAAGCAGAGTAGCGGTTCCGTGGAAACGCGTCGAAAATAATCGGTTTTCGTTTAAAATCAAGGAATTTCAATTCGAAATGAAATTTCCAATCAAAGAAAAGTTATTCCCGTCCGTGAAATGTTTTTATGAAAACTGTTTCATTCAACGAATGTATTGCTAGCTTATGTCTTTATTCCAATTTGGAAAAGCAAGAAAATATTTAAAATTTTTGATTTCTTGCCAAAATCTTTCCCGTCAAAATAATTGTGTTCGCAAAAGCTGCTATACTGCTTTAACCGCGAAATGAATGCGTATCAATATTTTGACAAATGATTCACGAGAAGAAATTATACTCGACCGTTGATGGTTCGCACAGCTTGCCCACCTGGTCAATATAGAGGTAAATGGGACCGGTGTTTCATGGACAATTAACTATTTCCATAACAGACACGTAAGAATAAAAAAATGTATTGAAAACTATCTCATGAGAAAATGACGAATGCTCGCCTTCTAATTAGGTTCTGAATTGAATTCCAGGTGTCAGTGATAAAATAAAGAGCAACACCTTATGTAATTCCAGAACGCAATATTATACGGTACGAAGATGCTATCATAAAAGAGACAGAGTCATCAGTATAATAATGATATATATATATATACGGAATGTAATAAATCAGTGTATAATTGCATTCGAAATAAAAAATAAAAAAGATTTCTCATCTGAAGTATTTACAAAGTACAATAATTCCGTCCTGTTTCAAGAACTTTTGGGCAAATAATTGAGCATTTTCTTTGCGTAATCTTTACGTTCAATTACTTCGTAACTTTGCATAGTCATGGTCCTTAACCCGGAGATCCGCACTACCGTCGATCTCAAGAAATTCATATGCAAACTGCAAAAGAAGATCTGTAAAGAAAAGCACTCCAAAAAAAAAGTTCGACTGATATTTTCCTACGTTTCATATTTTTGAATAAATCAATATCATAATTCTCACAATACGATATCATAATCAAATTTTTATGTTGAATGTTTATATATTTATAAATTATGTTCATATTCACAATTACGAATTTTTTTTTGACAATTTTTTCTTCTTCGTCTAATTTTGAGCGATAAAAATTGAAAACTGGTGAAATTGTTAAAACTTCAATCGCGGTAACCCAGAGAATTGTTAATGAAATAGTTTCAAATATCATTCGCAGACAGGTAATATAGCAAAGCCAATAAGGTACTGCCAGTCATAAAACACATCGAGTGAATGAATAATTTCTAATTGCAAATCGATGCTTGACGAACGTTATTTTCTGTAATATTCAATTCAAAAAGTTATCAAGGGAAGTTTGAGTTACTATGAACTTCCAACGGCGAAGTTGTTCCATAGCGTTGTAAGAAGTTGTTTTTCGTAAAATTTCTGATCAAGATAATAAAAATCGTGCGCTCGTTGCGTATTCCGTATTTATGTATTCCGTATTTTTCTACATTTTTCCGTATCTTTTTACATGTTTTTTCAATTTTTCGCATTTTTTTCCTATGTTTCTCTATTTTTGGTAGAAGAATGACACAACATGAGGGGTGACGTTTTTTAACTGATAACATATCGAATACAAATTATGTTTCGACAATACATTATTATACATTATTATATACATTATTTTGTACATTTCTTCGGTTTCCTTGAAGAAAGCCTGATAAGTGCTCGATAAAAAATGAAACGTGATCGTTATTCGCATGATATTGGCAGATAATAGAACATA
Source organism: Zelostemma sp. ZL-2020 (assembly GCA_022816865.1). Lineage (NCBI taxonomy): Eukaryota > Metazoa > Arthropoda > Insecta > Hymenoptera > Platygastridae > Zelostemma > Zelostemma sp. ZL-2020. The sequence continues at coordinate 8,054 of JABFQM010002779.1, forward strand.
ATATTAACAGATAACAGAGACCAGATACATAAAATATTATCCGTTTTCTACCATGATTTCGCGTAATTATAGGGCACCGTCTCCCCCACCCCCAGACACGACGAATCTATCGTTCGCCTTGATCAATTTATCTACTCCAGGCAAACGCAATTGCAAGCCTTCTTTCGTACCGAACAATGATACATATTTTCCACTTCATCGAGTAAATCATTCGGAGAATTTGTTTATTCCAAAATTATACTCGTTGGGGAACACTTATAGACCTTTGTTTGATTCCTAGGCTGGCAATAGAATTCAGACCATCAATTTTATCGTCAATTTTATTTACCGTCAAATAAATCGCACATAGAAGACTTCGTACCTTCGGAAACGTGGTAGTCACTTAACCATCAAAGACGAAAAAGGTTTTTCAGAGTATTCGATATGAAATTCTATTGGACAATGTTTTTGATTTTCATTGTGCTACTGCTGTACACCCCGCATTCCACCGCTGATTGTGAGTTTTGTCAAACGGATTCTAAAGTGAAGCATTAACCGTTTAGTAACATTAATATCCAGGGTACGCGTGAAGATTTGTCCTCCCGGTCAAGATATGCCTTGGGGGGACTCCTCTTGCAGATTATTGCCAGGAGAAGGTATAAGTTCAAAAGATATATTATACTAATTGAGATTGTGTTAAGCTTATGAAAATACGAAAAAAGGAACTCAGTGTCAAGTACATTAATCAGCTGCAAGTGTATACAATACATTACATAATGCGATGGTCACGCATTGTCGTATAAATATTGATGAAATTTCGTTGCGATGTTCACAATTCGCATTTGAAAAAGAATGTTCACGCTGCAAAAACTCTTTGAGTCGAACCTTTCATCTTTATAGTCTCCGAAATCAGAATTTCGGACACATTGCCTCTTGAAAGTTGAGACGCTCCGAAATTTCACCTATTCACTAATCAGATAAGACGTATGGAGTGTCTTAAAATCGTTGACCGATGGACTTAAGGCAGCGTATTTGAATTGTTCGCAGTATGCCCAAGAGGTCAACGCGAGAATCGATATATGGTTTGTGAACTAATGCCAGGAAGATGTAAGAAAATGTTATATACACTAAGAAAACAAGCAGAGTAGCTGGTTTCGTGGAAACGCGTCGAAAATAATCAGTTTTCGTTTAAAATCGAGGAATTTCAATTCGAAATGAAATTTCTAATCAAAGAGAATTTATTCCTGTCCGTGAAATGTTTTTATGAAAACTATTTCATTCAACGAATGTATTGCTAGCTTACGTCTTTATTCCAATTTGAAAAAGCAAGAAAATATTTGGAAATTTTTGATTTCTTGCCAAAATGTTTCCCGTCAAAATAATTGTGTTCGCAAAAGCTGCTATACTGCTTTAACCGCGAAATGAATGCGTATCAATATTTCGACAAATGATTCACGAGAAGAAATTATACTCGAACATTAATGGTTCGCACAGTTTGCCCACCTGGTCAATATCGAGGTAAATGGGACCGGTGTTTCATGGAAAATTAACTATTTCCATTACAGACACGTAAGAATAAAAAAATTTATTAAAAACTATCTCATAAGAAAATGACGAATGCTCGCCTTCTAATTAGGTTCTGAATTGAATTCCAGGTGTCAGTGATAGGATAAAGAGCAACAACTTATGTAATTCTAGAACGCAATATTATACGGTACGAAGATGCTATCATAAAAAAGACAGAGTCATCAGTAGAATAATGATATATACGGAATGTAATAAATCAGTGTATAATTGCTTTCGAAATAAAAAATAAAAAAGATTTCTCATCTGAAGTGTTTACAAAGTACAATAATTCCGTCCTGTTTCAAGAACTTTTGGGCAAATAATTCAACATTTCTTCTGCGTAATCTTTACGTTCAATTACTTTGTAACTTTGCATAGTCATGGTCCTCAACTCAGAGATCAACACTACTGTCGATCTCAAGAAATTCATATGCAAACTGCAAAAGAAGATCTGTAAAGAAAAGCACTTCAAAATAAAGATTCGACTGATATTTTTCTGTTTCATATTTTTGAATAAATCAATATCATAATCCTTACAATACAATATCGTAATCAAATTTTCATGTTCAATGTTCATATATGTATAAATTATGCTCATATTCACAATAACGAATTTGGTTTTTTGACCATTTTTTCTTCTTCGTCTTATTTTGAGCGATAAAAATTGAAAACTGGTAAAATTGTTAAAACTTCAATCGCGGTAACTCAGAGAATTGTTAATGAAATAGTTTCAAATATCATTCGCAGACAGGCAATATAGCAAAGCCAATAAGGTACTGCCAGTCATAAAACACATCGAGTAAATGAATAATTTCTAATTGCAAATCGATGCTTGACGAACGTTATTTTCCGTAATATTTAATCCAAAAAGTTATCGAGGGAAGTTTGAGTTACTATGAACTTCCAGCGGCGAAGTTGTTCCATAGCGTTGTAAGAAGTTGTTTTTTGTAAAATTTTTGATCAAGATAATGGAAATCGTGCGCTTGTTGCGTATTCCGTATTCATGTATTCCGTATTTTTCTACATTTTTCCGTATCTTTTTACATGTTTTTTCAATTTTTCGCTTTTTTTCCCTATGTTTCTTTATTTTTGGTAGGAGAATGACACAAAATGAGGGGTGACGTTTTTTAACTGATAACATGTCAAATACAAATTATGTTTCGACAATACATTATTATACATTATTATATACATTATTTTGGACATTTCTTCGGTTTCCCCCGTGGAAAATTTTTTCATATATGACCATATATGATCATATACAATCATATATGTTCAAAATTCATATATGACCATATATGACCATATATGGATCATATATGAAAAAATGTTCCATGGGAGGAAATGTTAGTTAATGAAAAAATTATAATTAGTTACATTGATTTATTATTTCATGGTCATTATAAAATCTTCTATAAAAAAAAATATTTTCAAAGTTCATATATGATGGCCATATATGATGCTCATATATGATCATATATGAAGAGTTCATATACACGGAGGAAAAACTTATATGAAATATTATTATAGTTCCAGCAAAAATTACTACACCATTGGGTAGCCCGATCATATCCCCATTTTCTGTCGATATTTCCTATCACTTTCTAAAAAAAATACTTGAAGTCTTAAGTATTTTTACTATACCACCATTACATTTTCTCTAATATCACAAAGTAATAAATCATAAAGTTACAGGAAATATCGACAGAAAATGGAGGATATGATTGGGCTACCCAATGGTGTAGTAATTTTTACTGGAACTATAATAATTTTTCATATAAGTTTTTTCTCCGTGTATGTTCAAAATTCATATATGACCATATATGACCATATATGAGCATATATGAATCATATATGAATCATATATGAATCATATATGAATCATATATGAAAAAATTTTCCACGGGCGGATAATCGTATGCCTAGATCGAAAATCGTAAATCGTACTATTCTACGTATTGCGGCAAGTAATATACATATGTATGAATAGTCGAGTTCAGTTTTCTCTTACTTGTAGAATCGGCCTTACTCGCCAACTTGCACTGAAACAATACCCACAGCGTAGAAATAAACAATTAAAATTGCTAATGACGGGTTCGCCGCCATCTTTTTTTACAATTTTTAGAATAAAAAATTTTTTTTTAAATTTCTTGAAAAATAGAACCAAGGCCGATTCTTTGATGAATATGACGTAATTGTGGAAAAGGGTTTTTTTTAAACTCAAAATCCAGGAAGAATAGTACGATTTAGCATTCCATTCTTAATGCCGGTAAAAATGGAAGCTTCCACATCGCTTTAAGGGGAATCATAGTTTTTTTCAGTATCAGTAAAGTTTTGAAGTATTGAAGTTTTGTAGTTGATGAAGTCTCTGGTTAAGAACGGCGATCCTGTACTATTTTCTGTAAAATTTAGTTAAAGTGAAATTCCCCTTGAAAAATTATTCGTGGCGAGGAGTAACAAGAACTGGCCTTTCAAAAATTGTAACGTTACAGCGCGTGTAACAAACAATGTCAGGGCAGGTTCTGCATCGTCATTGATACGAAAATGTGTCAAACTTCCTAGTTCGAATGAGAAAGTTTGTTTGGTCCCCCTTGCGAATCTCGTTGAAAGAGAATAAACATGTGAAAAATACATCATTCGAAGTTCATATGTGACGCGATCTGAGAAAAGGGACCTTACGTCCAAAAGAGAGAAAGTTTACAGGACGGGCGATTGAAACCTGCTCGGTTTTACGATGAGCAGGACAGGTAGCGGGACCCCGAGTTTTGACCCCCTCCACTTACAACCACAGTTCAAACTGGCGTGGTTGAAAGATCCCCGCGGAGAACAGCCGATAGGCTCAAAGCCTCGCGGAAAACACACCGATATGCCGCTAGAGACTGTAGTTGTAAGTAGTGGGGGACAGCGGACTAAACCTTTCGTAGGCGCTAATAATGCTCCTCTTTGAATTCAATAACTATTTCAATTTATCAGGTAGAAAAATTCTAATTGAACCACGTGAAAGATAAGCTCAAAGACCATCCGAAACGACCAAAACCCGAAAATCGATTTTTTGGACGTAAGGTCCCTTTTCTCAGATCGCGTCACATATCATGATAATTATTGCTGATTTTCGCATAACACTTGGTTGTATTTTTATATCAGTCAATAGAAATAATTGTGACACGCAACGTTGCTCTTTTCTCAATTTTTGTATATAATAAAAATTCATCAATTAGCGTGTAATGAATTGTTATCGCAATGTTTCAGCGAACTATTCGCCAATGACCAATAATAATAATATTTATAAGTCTTTTTCATACTCTAGAACCAGTAAACTATGAATTTGAAATAAGGTGTTTATATAATTGAACATGGCTTCAAACAAATTGGGCCTAGCCGGGTAAGCATGAGAAAAGTGCCCCCAATCCATATAAAATTTCGCATAGGCTATATCGTTCACCTTGATAATGAATCGTTATATCCAAAATTTCAACCCCCTGGAATAACGTGTATACCCTCAGGGGTGGAAAACGTCTTTTTCGGGTTTTAATTTTTTTTGACTGACTGTGCTGTTCAAAATGCCTGGAAAAATTCAAGGTTTTCGACACTGTATTACGCTATTCAAAAAAATTTATTCGACAATTTTTTTCTCAAAACTTCAAAGTGAAAAAATTTTTTCAAATTTTCAAAATTTTTTTTTTGGCTCTAAATTTTGAGGTACACCCGCAATTTTTTCACATTTCAATTGCAATTCTATGGTGTATATTATATAATTTTTTCAGATTTTTAAAAGGTGTGGAGCATGGTCTAATGAATTTATAACTATATTTTTGATATCCGAAATCCAACTTTCGCGCCAACAGTTTACTGTCACATTAAAGTTTACATTTTAGGTTTCAATAACTTGAAATTTTATGACCGAATAACCGGTACGATATTATCAGCGAAATCGACATAATATAATATTTTGACACCAAAAATTTACCTTTAAAAGTTTGAAACTCGCTTTTTATTAATTTAATGTAACATCAAAGTGTTCAAAATCATAATTCCAGTCTATCAGTTAATGCATATAATTTGTGTATAATTTTTCAAAATCGAAAATATACTGGATATCGTTGTTATCATTTTTCAAGTTAATACATTCATTGTGTTATAGTTGAATTGGTTTAAAAAAATATGTTATTTTCTATCCTGTTTAAACAGAAGGTTTGTAGTAATGGACA
>JABFQM010002780.1:0-13797 GCA_022816865.1 Zelostemma sp. ZL-2020
AATTGACTGAAATCGTTATCAAAAATGCGGGGCTTAACTTGTTATCCAAAAGATTACATGTAATAAATATTTTAACATCGATAATCCCAGTGAAAAGGGCTTTTCGGAAAAAAATTTTGTTTCAAACTCTACTCTGTCATAGATCGAGCGATATCACGCGGACTTGTAACGACGTCGCTACATTTTGATGTTCTGCATTGCAATTGATCGCAAACACCACACAGATCGAAATACATTCCTTCAAACTCCACGGTCGGCAATAAATGTTTACAGCCAGCGATTTCGCGCGCAAATGAGTGTCTGGATATTCTACAAATATGAAGTTTCATGCGTGCGTCCGTTAAAGAAAAGCTATTACACGCGAGATATGTGTCATTCTTGGAGACATTTCCAAGCGCGGCAAACATTTCGCGAGATCTGACAAATGTAACCATCTCACGGAACGGAAGTGCATTTCAAATGTCTGTATTTACCTTTGCCTCCAAGGTTTCCAGTTGCGCCATTCTTGGTTCTATTAGCTGATGCTGCTGGGGTGCACTATGCAATGCGGTCTGAAAAAAAACCAACAAATTGTTCCAATCATTAAAAAAGTTTCGAATGAACTCGGACATTTTTTGTTGTTGATTCAATAAATAAGATTAAAATTCAGAAATAAAGCTAGATTGAAAAATGGGAACTACATGAGCCGTGATCGTATTCTATTTAATAGGACACTTCTTATGGATTTAACATGGGGAAGTGAACATGGGAACCATAGCATTGCTCGTCCCGAGGTTATCGCAAATAAGATACCCCGAGGCCAAGGCGCAGCGTAGCGCAGCTCGAGAAATAATGCGAAGCTATTTCGAGTGGAGTCGGAAAGTATTTCGATGCGCCAGTCACGACCTGGCGCGATGCAGCCGGCGACTCTCTCCGTCTTCTATCCGGACATGCATCTTGTCTGAATACATTTTTGCGTCCAAAGGATCGCGATCCTGCGGCGACACACCGCACTCTTCGAGAGTCTCTCGTGACCGGAGGAACTGACTTTATTCTCATTTCCACGCTCTCTCTACGATCTACGCGGCGCCCGAATCCGTCAACAACTTTATCGATATTTCCAGCGAAAGAGAAGTGCGATCTCCGAATGAAAAACGCCGGGAAGAATGAGTAATGACCAGTAATCATTTTTGCGAGGAGTAGGGTTGATTGCCTCGGGGCAGCCATTAAAACAATCCACTCTTAATAAACTCGTCCCTCGATTCATTACATTACGCGCGGGAACAAATCGTCCAGTTAATCGTGAATTTATGGCACGATAATTCTTATTCGCGCGAATTTCAAGGCCGATTCATTATTGTTCGGAATCCAAAAAAAACGGTATCCTCTGCTTTGAATTTTACGATGACCAGCATCGAAGCTTTGCTCGCAGGCACAATGTACTTTTGTGCGAAGACGTCGAGTTCGCCTACGGAACGTCCGAGCGCAATCGCAATATTCACGAGCGCCATTAGACACGCAGGTACATAGTACGTTGTACCAAAGCAGGCGAATGCCGCTGAGACTCGATTCTCTCTGCTTATCCAAAGTCGTGGGCAAACTCTGTGCGTTTCAGATCGCTCCGCGGCTAAAGGTCAAGGGAATCTACGTTCTTGTTCTCGATTTACGTGTCACTTCGATACTGCAATATTCGCTTCAGCAGAGAAACTGTTAAGTTCGACATCGCATTTAACCTTGTTCAATGTTTTCTGCAGTTTCAATGAAAACTGATTCTTCGCGGTGCAATGAGTCGATCTTTGTCCGGCTCCAACAACCTCTTCCGTTATATTATGCTCGGCCGTCTTCAGACATACTTTGCTTAATTGCTTTCCTAGGGAAGACGCTTCGCTTCCAAAGCGAAGCCGTGTCTGGAGCTACGAGCTATCGCGTCGTACGCTCTTTCACTCAAGACGAGAGCAGTAAATTTTTTTCTTTGAAAACGAACGAGCTGCACTTCCGCGTCCGCCCGAATCGATCGAGGGACATGCAATTTTTTCAGTTTGTTTCTTGAAACAAGGAGGATTTAAAGGTCGAAAAGTCACGTTATAAATATCAGCGAAGCCCATGGATTCACGTGACGTTATTAGCAGAAACGGTAATTCGTCCTATGATCTACCTCAAAAAACATTCTGAAACATGCGATGGAATAAATTAGTCACTGCGCCAAATTGACCCGTGGCACGTGAGATTTCGCTCGAAATTATAATTTGCGAATAACTGTGCACGAGCACAATGCTGCAGTGCGTTATTTTCGCGTTATCGGCCGTAAAAAGAAGGGCAAAAGTGTGTGTGCCGATGAAAATGGCGAGACTTGGAGAAATGGTAGCGAGAGGAAAAAGATGGGAAGATACGTCGATTCTCGGAGTAGTTTCGTTAGGATGCAGAGGCGGATTGCGTGCTCACATGAATTTGCAATAATTGCGTAAGAGCCAACGAGTCGCTTGCGTGGCCGTGAGAAGCGCAGTTTGTCTACACTTTTCTCACGAAAGACACTTTGCCGGAAACATGTGAATAGCACCTGTCTTCTCCTCCTGATTGGGCTACGAAAATAACAGGACTAACTGTTGTTTGGGCGAGGCACTTCGTCACTGGGACTTGTTCCGTTTAGAATCTGATAACAATGAACAGGAAAGGAAAAAAGATAGTTTTTTATGTAACAGAACAGATTATTGTCTGATTTACAAGTGAATTATTTCTGGCTTGAATGATTTTTGGGTTCCTTGATAAATTGAAGAATTTTTTATTCAATTCTGTTGATTATACTTATTCAGATTATTCCCATTTCTTTATTTAAAAATTTACATTCGAAATGTTTCTTTTCGGGGTTTATATATTTCATAAAATCAACGATTGTTAGATTTTTCGTTTTGGAATTTCCTTGAATTAAATACTTAATTCTGCAAGAGGCGTAATCTTCATTTTCATAGTAATCTCAAGTATTAATTTCAACTGATATCAATTAACTCATACTCAATCTCCTGAACTTTCAAAAATTCCTTTTTTGCTGTGTTTAATTCGTTTCATGTTCGAATGAAGTGTAAATTACGCAAAAAACGGCAGAAGAAACTTGTTCCGATTTAAATCAGATAACGATGAATTGGAAATGGAAAAAGGTTGTTTTTCATGTAATAGAAAAGTTTCTTTTATTATGCATGCATAATTGAATGGATCATCTCTGATGTTTCAAACTATTGATCTTTTCAAAAGAAATGTTATCACGCATAAATCAATATTACTCGTAATTGTTAATATCGCGACTTCCTTGCTCGATGACTCAGAATGCTGTGTATGGTAATAAAGATAAAGACGATAGTGTTATTATCATTTCCATGATGAATGAAGCGTCGCGACGAGAATACGGCGTGCCTCCTTTGCGGGCTAATCGAGCCGATTAAAACCAGTTTCATCTCGGCAAAGGCTTTTCGCGTCCGTTAATCATTCGAAGGGTGGTTACGCGAACTCTTCGCCTGCGCGAATAACGCAGGTGTGTAATCACCATCAAAGAGGCCCGGAAAACGTGGCTGAAAATGAGACAAGAATCTTTGGAAGGCTGGGATTAGCTCGATAAACCATTCATGATGCTTATCAAACGTCATCGCCACAGTCGAACGCAGCCTTCCGGCTTCGCCGCGCAATCTTAGTTTTAGTATCATCTTCCTTCAAATGAGCGTCGATATTCTTAAAGACATTGATTCTGTCACGCGAGCTTTTTTTCCTGTACCGTCATTTTCGAGAAATTAACAACGTTGATCGTAATTTTGAGAAGCGATTTTCTTACTCTCTAAATTCCTCAAAGTTTTTTCGTTATTTTCAAGATTTTCAGTCCAACAAGAGTGAACTTTTCTGTCCAATTCTGGAGTGGTCAATTCATCATGACATTGGAGTGGATTTTCACTCCAAGGAATTCAGAGAGTACATTAGTAAAATCGAGATTCCAGAATGCATTTACATTGTTGCATGTTCTACCACACGTTGTATTCAATTTGACGTTTTCTGTCCAGCCGTCATCTCTGACATAAACGCAGTGTATTTGAAACTGGCTCCCGACGTATAATTATACATTTCTGGCGTGTTTTAATGGATCGCGAGGGGTTTTTGCGTTCCCTGACAACTTGAACAGTTTGTCAGCTGAAGGGAGTGAGACGGAAATTTGAATTCGATTAGATGAACTCGATTCTGAGAGTTACTTACATAGATTTTTGAATTATTATTCATTCAAACTGAACGAAACGATGTTGTATGAGTCTTTTAAATCAGTCTCCCGTAAATTTTTGCTTTCAAGAAATTCACCTTTGTTTCTACAAGTATCTTCGAATCATTATAAATTTTTGAATTCGGATGAATATCAATAAACATAATATTCAATCTTTTGGACCTTCGAAAATTTGTTCTTCCAAGCGTGTAATTCGTTTCACGATTGAAATGCATTAAGAATGAAGTGTACTTTACGTAGAAAACGACAGTAAGCACCGTAACAAGAGATTGTATTGATATTTTATGTAGCTTGAAAGAGTGTATCCAGACTGGTAAGAAGAAACTGAAACGCGACTGAGAATCCCTTGCGATATGGCAGACTAGACCATAAAATATTCAATCTCAGGGTACATCTGGGACCACGGTACTCACCAGCGAGACACTTCGTTGCTGAAGCTTCAAACCGATGTCCTCGTGTTCTTCCGCGCAATCGGTCGTGTAGAATAACACACTCTTCTTAGACCCTCTGGAAGACACGCCTAATTTTATAAGGCTCGCATCAATAACTCACTGATACTTTTCATCGCGTAGCAAGTTGTACAATCGATTTTTTTTAAGTAATACGTTCTTTTCCAGATATTAAAGAAACGATAACTAGAAAGCAACAGGAAACGATTGGAATTCAATGAACCGCATGCAATTGATTTTCAGTTACTGGTAAAAGCAGCGATAAACTATGAATAAAATACGCGGAAAAGTGAATCGATCATTTGGCAAGTTGTATTAAAACAGAATCTAGATTTTATTACCGGAATGTCTTCCCATTCCGATTAAATGAAGGATGATTTGTGAGTGCGGGCGAAACAGCAAAATTACGGCCCACTTTCATCACCTTAATCTTTCCTTTGATTCCCTTCTCACATCGATATCTGGAACAAAAAACCAAGCACATGATTTAATCGATATCTCAACGAGAGAAATTCGTATGATAATTCGTGATTATAGATAATGAGTTGGAGTACAATGTTCTCCAACTAAATGAGACCTAGCACGCGTGTTTACACGCTCATATTGGCGTAATGCAAGTTGGGTGCTAGATGAGGGATTTATTTGAAGAAGGCATTGATCCTTCCATTCTTACTCTTCATGCAATTGTAATCCAGACTCTCCGGGATTGTCTGCCGTGCCCACTCGAGCGGATTGTCTTGCACACTGCGCGACCGAAACTTCTATACGGAACGTAATAAGCAACCTTCATAGTCAGTACGATCTGCATAAGTTATGCGAGAATAGGAAAGTTCGTTCAACGCCCACGGATTTCACAAAATGCACACGCATCTTGTGTAGGTGATAAACATTATGGACCATTTCCTTAATTTCTCTTCTTGTATTAGACAATGATTCAAAGATCATTCGAAATGTCAGCGCCGAAAAGTTGGACCCAAACTAGGTCTGATACAGAACAAGACTTGACGTACTATTAGAATGATCATCTTCGATTCGTATTAATTTTAGCTTGTGACTGACGCCAAATATGGTTATTAGATGAACTCCAATCCCATCGTTGAATTGAAATTGATAAACTGCGAATTTCACAAACTTTAACTATGGAACGACAAAGATCGCTAAAAATCAATTTCACATTCATGGGATTAAGCCGTTCGTCTGTTCTGATGAAAGCATTCGACAATCCTGGCCAGCATTGCAGCGTAAGATAATGAAAAATTTTTCCCAGCTCAGTCTCGTGTTTTCCAGAATGAAAGGGCGACGAACTAGAAAAATCAATTTCGCCACGAATTGGAATAGTTCAAGTGGAGATTTTGCGCCGTAATTCGAGTCAAGGAACGCAGCCCTTGGGCAAGCCGGGTTTTACATTATAAATGGACATACTGCAATACCTCGAGGGTCACACATGCGTATACAACCGGTAAAGGCCGTATGTTTGGGGCAACGCGGTGGGGTGTACCTTTGCCAAGTGCGTGTACCTATTCCAAACTAGCGCATATAACATTGACTCTCTGCAGCTGTCCGTTATTCCGTTGTCGAGTTTCCCCATCGCTGATAATTTAGATCATATGCCCCCTCGGTGTATGCGCGATATCCTGTTAATTTTTTTCTCAAGGTGATGAATTTGAACGTGTAATGTTTCAATGATTCCGGTAAAGTCGTTTACAAATTTACGAGGGAACAAAAAAGAGAATTACCGGACGATTTCTCACACGCGAGGCCTTGTCTTCGCAGAAACGGATCTCCTTTCAGCGGCTGACATTGATCGAACGGAAGTATCTGAAATGATACTGTGGGACCCTTCGATACCGCAAGGGAATGTTGTGCGATGTAAAGTAGAAGATGTAAAAAATCGTTGCTTTTATGAAATTGTACGGCCCATAGAAATTTTCCAATTTGTCGAAAGTAAGTAGCTCTTTTCGTTTAGGTCTAATATTTTGACTGAATTTCCGCCGCAACGGTCACGGGGGAATATTCGCTGTATTGGAACTGATCGCATCGCTGCAGAGCGTACTCCGGAATATCGGCAACGTTCCCTCAGGGTCGTGTTACCGGCGCCCGGTCCGTCTAGCAGAAAAGCGACAACGCTTCCCTCGAGGAGCCCTTGGCAATTTGACAATTTGCAGTATTGTTTTGATGAGTCGAAATTACCGCAGTTGGAATGAAATTTCAACACCGCCGTCCTAATAATGTCATCGAGTACTTAAACTTTATGAAATTAAATTACAAATATTCACGTTGCAGATATAATCGTGTTACATGTTGGGTGCAGAGTTAATTAACGAGGTGAGGTTTCTTTGGAAAAAAATAATAATTAGCTTTGAAATTAATATTCTCAACGATACGTACAGATATTTTTGTAAAGCAGCTACTTCTAATTGAGTCATAAAAAGTAACAGTATAATTTGCCGCAATGCATATATTTGAGTCGTAATAAAGTTTTCAAGGATCGTGTTTGAAATTACCCGCGGTTACTCCTCTGAATTATTGATACTGGAGTCTCCGAGAGTACGGTTTTAGAGAACTTCCGGAAGACTGGATCCGCCAGTGCGTGGATCGGTTAGATGCCGAACAGCTCAGCCAACTATAATGCGATAGCTTACTTTGAATCATAAAGGCAAGTGAATTATGAACGTGACCCAGGTACGGTGTCCAGGGCGAAATTCATAAGTTCATAAACAGCAGCTTCGACACTTTACGAGCCCTAAACTTAATTTATGTCATCAAGATTTCTGTAAAATGTCTTTCTCGAGGGAGCAGAATTCGATACGTATTTTGCTATCTTATGACTATGAAAGATGTAATAACCTTCTCGCTGAAGGATCGATGGAAGTCAAAGGGACGCAGGGAAGCCGTATTTTCTGTCGATTCATTCAACGCAACTTTCCGGGGACCATTTCACGACCGCATAATACTGTTTCGCTTCCAGTCATGTAATTCCAATGGTCATACTGATGATGGCAGTAAAAAACGGATGCCCGAATGAAGCTGACTTTATTACAGTTTTTTTCGACATTATTTTTTACTGTCGCCCGTAAAAGATGAAAAAAAAAATTATAAATATGAGAGGAAAGTTTATAGCGGTAACATACGATTTAAAATGAAAACAGAATTACAGATGGAACGTAAAAAGGTCGTGATTTTCATTTTTATTACTGATTTTTCTCTTTATGCATAGATTTCGTGCACTTTGTAATTTCCTGCCGAGAGATAAACAATTTTACACGGAGAAAAGTGTGCTGCAGTCAGATCAATTAAAAATACTCAATGGAGAATATTGTTTCGTTGAAGTAATTGAAGTTTAAACAACTAAAACTTCAGTCGCAAGAACTTAAACTTTAGTTGGAGTGACGGAAAATCTCAGAACTGTTATTTTAATTACAACTTTTAGTTCCTTTTTACGAAAACGAAATTTTTCTGTTATACTTATAATTCATTAAGAGAATTAGATAAATTATGAGTCTAAACGTGATATATAACTTATGTAAATTATGCATGATTCAACGATATTCTAATTAAGAATATTCATTTTCGTGTTACATTAATCAAAATAATGTTTGTAGGACTTCCAATAGATGAGACTGATTTGAATTATTATTATTACTAGAGTTAATTATTATCACTAAATTCAAAGTGGAGGTCGCAATAAGCAATTATTTATAATGTAAAAGGTCACTTAAATTATCTTAGTCCTGACATTTTCCATAAGTTATAGAACTGTTATTATTATGAAGTTTAAATTAATAAATTATTATTATTGAGTTTGCTGCCAGTAATTTCGCTTCGAGAAAATGTTTCTTTAGATGCTCGGTAAAGTTGTAAAACGTGTAATATTTTCCTCTACAACTGGTTAAAAGATACTATACAGTGCAATGGGTTTTGAAAAAAATTATGCAAGCATTCCGAGACATGTTTTTCTTAGTTAATAAATTTAGGTACGCAAACCATGATTTTTTTCAAAATCAATTTTAAAAAAAGCAAACCGTCTTTTGAAACTGTCGCATTTGTAACGAATCGAGGACTGAAACAGTTCCAAATTGTTTAGCTTCGTCTTCATGTTCAAAGACAATCCGCCGTTGTTTTCAAATTAATTTGAAAAAAATTATGACAATGTCGAGAAAAAAGGGTTGGCACCATCGTGTTCAACGTGCCCAAATGAACTAAAAACACATTTCGGAACGCTTGTATAATTTCAGCTGCTGCACCGTGTAATTCAATATGTTACGCAGTGTTAATGCAGAAGCTGCAGAAAAAGAGGCATCGGTAGCAATATTATGAATTGAATAACTTATGCATAATTTAACATTGAATTGTATCTTTATCATGAAATATACACTGCGGCTGAAATTTGGATTAATTTTATTCCATTAATTTTCTAAAAATGACGTTTGACGTTCGTCAAACGTTACAATGTCTCGTTTCGTTGGCATTTTCTAGCAGATTAATGTCCAAAAAGTACGATGCAAAAGTACAACTAATGGCCAACGATGCATATTTTAATTGGTATTATCGTACGGCATGAAAATGGGGATCGATGTAAATTATTCAGAGAATTAAATCCCTTTTTTCACTTTTCCCGTCTCAATTAGTAATGAAATCCTGCCGTCGAGTGGACAAAATTCTGATATTGTTCTCTAAAAAATTATATTTGAAAACACTACGCGATGTCCCGTGAAATGTAATATTATTTAATTGTTATAAAACAACGATATTCCATTTTTTTTTAAATTTTCTTTCGAAACAAAAACGTTGGACGAGGGAAATTTATTTTCTATGCATTTTATTATCATTTCCATAGTAAATATTAAAAAAGCAGCAGATCAGATTCTGCTTCGAAATAAGTAATAGATGAATTTGTGTTGTCATTATCAGTAAGTTTATTCGGGACCATGGATGTAAATTATTGATAAGTGAAAATACGTTGATAAATCGCAGCCAAATATTACTTAATTTTATTCTTCATCAATGTCAGTATATTATATTTTGAAGAATGTTCTATATTGACATTTATGTCATAATTTTCAATGAATTATGAGTGGAGTTTATATTCAGTTGAAAAAGACGAAACATTGTCAATTTACTTTTAGAAATTGAAAAAATTCAAAAAAGGTAATAATTCAGGTAAAAATAATCACAGGTATGCTAATAATTTTTTAAATTTTCGTCTTCAAAAATAGAAAGAAACGTCGTTTTTAGTATTTCCAATTTCAAAATGGATTTATAAAAAAAATAACTCGAGAAATAGTATGTAATAAATATTCTGAATGCTCTAATATTTCATATACATAAAGTTCCACTACTGAACAGCATTTTTGCAACATTTCAGTACAAGCATTTCGTTTTAAAGTTATCACAATCATTATTAAAACCAGGCATTTCCATTCGCGTATAATGTGAAGAAAAATTGTCGGAAAAAACAAAACGTTGCTGTTTTTTGTATCAACCGAAGAGAATGGAAATTATCGTTCAAAAACTTTTTCTTTCACAAATGTTGCATTCATCGCATATTCAGTACAAAAAGTCTGTTCAACGCTAGAACATTTAATGACGCGAATGACGTGAACAGTCATTCGTACATGAAAACCCATCTGTACTTGTCATTTTAATACTGGAACTATATTTCCAGCTGTTTAAGAACCCAATCATTGGAAAATGTTGTATGCATTTAAGTATTGGCATTTGCAATAAAAACTTACTTTTCAAAAGTTAATTTTGGTTAAAAAAATAATGATTATTGGGACATTGTTTACTAAAACTTTTGTAGCGCGTGATATTTAGTTTAAAACTTGTAGTCAAATATTTAAATACATGCAGGCGTAAACGCTGCTGAAGCCGAAGAAGAAATAAATTCAAAATAGAAATGAACCAACAATGATGCATTGCAATTTCTGATAATGAAACATTTGATTGTGCCAGTATGATATGAACTTTATTGATAGAGCTGTAAAAAATTGGATTGCATTCTTTACTTCTCATTTCATAAAACTAATAAGCGAGTTCTTAATTCTTCGATAGAATCGATACATCGCACAGTTTTCACAATGTTTTTATGTTTCTTTAATAACGTATTTTAAATGTCTTAATTTTTCATTTCAACTGCGTTTTCCCGCAGATTAAGGTCAAAAATTGCGGTGTGAAAGTATAATGATATGTTGGAGCCTGTACCTTTTAATTTATTTATCAATTTCGCGATATTACATTCCGAAAACGTTCAAGTCTGACTTTCGTGTCATAATCAGTGACATTTTTAAATATGTATTCAGTTGAAATACACGGTAAGTTCACTCTACAAATTGCAAATATTTGAAGCTTTGAAATTGAATTTTTTTACTCTTTACTCCATGTTCGTTGGAGTAGCAATGCTCATCGGGTTTCTACAGTAGGTATATTGCAATTTTTATTAACATTTTATATTCGAAAGAATAAAAGTGGCATAATAAAAGAACCTGTTTTCGAGATCGTCCTACAATTTGCACTCTCAAAACTAAGTGTCTTTCTCTGTAATCTTTTAAAACCCACTGTCAAGTCCATATTAATTGCAAAGGGAAACACTTGAAGTGCCTCTACATGTTTCACGCGTTATGAAGTTCCATATGTAATTATTGTGAGAACAGTGAATCATTTTAAAAATCGACTACAGAGTAAAACACTTTATTTTTGAGTATCTGTCCCTTTAGAAATAAGTAGACACTGCGCCACGAATGGTGCAGTTATTACGGTTAATTATTGTGCCGCGTGAAGTAGAAAATTCAGATCAATCTTCGCTCAAGAACTTTCAGCTCGCACATGACATTTTTGCAAATCCATTTTCGAGGATGTTCCCTCGGTGTATTTCGCGGACTTGGCGACGCAATTTATTAAGGAAATTTGATAGATAAATCCCTTGAGAGCGGAATATAAATATGAGCAATGCGCCCCGAATGAAATATTATCGCGGTGAGCGAGCGAAATTCTGATGTTTTCCCAGTATTTCGCGTATCGCACTTACCGCCCGGAGCGTCCGCTGAATTTTTAATTGAGCCCTGGAACACGTATCTTCGACTCGCCGAGCGACCTGCGATGTTTAATACAAACATATCGTTAACGAGGATTTATGCCGCGACGCCGAGGCTTAAGTGCCGGTCGTTGCGTCATCCTCCTTATTACATTTCCATCCTCTTACAAGCCACAAGTTCCGAGTCCGCTGTACTTAACCGACGAGGAAATGCAAATAAACGTACCGAAGTTGAACTCAGACGGCGAGCTAAACCGATCGAGAGCTGGGCGGGACGAATAAGTTTTAAACGGGCATAAAGTAAACTTCATTAAGGAGAAAAAATATTTGTCGAGTTAGTAAAATCGTCTCTGATATTTTGCAACTCGGGATTCCAAAGTCGAAAAGTTGAGAAGTGTAAGTTCCGCCTGCGAGTTTTCTTTCTTTCTCATCCGAGAAGAGCTGAATTAAAGTTTCAGCCCCTGAGGAATTGAAAAATTGTCGGCTCTTTACGGCGTTGTAAACGTTTATAGCCCCGTTGGAAATTTAAAATCGTTCGATCGATCGGTAAATTTATTACCCTTTTAAACACTTTTGTTCGATTCGCATTCGACGTTTCTAGAGTTTAGTACCGTCCGTTAAAATTGAACAAGGGAATAATTGTTTTTCATTAATTCTCGTTATTTTTTAACAATAATTCGAGCACGGACTGCGAGCTGCGTCACTTCAGATTGAGATTTGTTCCTATCGAGTTCTAGATTCCCAGAAATGAAATCCGAAGTATCCATTCGCTCCGCATTATTTCGCCTAGTACGGCAAGGGCAATTATCTGGAGTAAGTCCGACGATTTACACTTGTCATTAAACTAGTTTAATGACACGTTTACGTGGACAAATTGCTACGGTTCTCGCAGGGCGGCACGAAAGCGAGCGCATTACGGGCCGTCATACCGAGCTTCTTCCGTCCCTCGTATTGCGAACTGTTCTGGACATTTACCATTGCCGCAATAAATAAATCACCGGTAATACACTGTTGGATCGGTTGAGTCTAATAAAACGTTCTCGCTATCGTGTGCTGCATATTAAACATCCCACGGTAAAAATTAACTCGAGTTGTGTTATTTATTCATCGGATTAACGTAAATTTGTTGCAGGAAATGTTCCCCGCGTAACGATAAATTTCAAAAGTTTACAGTTCCGCTTTCAAGAAAAAGCTTTACTTGTAGCTTATATTTTTTGAAAAAATTTATAGCAAAAGTACAAGAAGTTACGTTCGAAGCGAAAAACTGCGGACCAAAAAAATTACAGACATCACTGCTAGCTTTGCAATACGATCCTGGGGGTTTTCGGCGTCAATTAGGGTGAGTGATCCCGAGATTTTTGAAAAGGCCATCGTACGGTTTCTCTTCGTCGAATCATACTTTTCTCGGATGAAAACCTTCTTCTTTTACTGCGTAGTGAGAGCCGAAAAAGCGTCGTTGAATCTGGCTAATTTAAGGACAAACATAAAAGGTCATTTACTGTCGGGTCGTAAACTCAGGCATCTCTTGGTTTCATACGATTCCCGTCAAAATAAATAATCGTAACGAATTAAATTCCGATGGAAAACGTCATTTGAGTCCAGATTGTTCAAGAAAAACCTCTGTATTGCACAATTCAATTTTTAATTTTGTCATGAACAATAAACGATTTTTTTTTTAACTTTTTCCGTTCTAGCTAAAAATTGAATTCTGCAGTGAAAAAGTAGAATTCGAATTTGTTTTTTCATAGAGCTAGATTTTTTTAGTGTGGACGAATAGTGTGATGCTTCGCAAAATGTGTTTCTACGATATTTTATATGAAAAAAACAGAGTTGAAAAGTTAATTTTTGTAACACATGCACGAAAACCGCCATTTTTCATGTCTGTTGAGCGTGTGTAAAATCGCCCTTTTTACAGACGATGACGAAAAAGTTGGGTTAACAATTTCTCGCACGGCTACGAGACTTTTTTTCACTGCTAGGGTACTTTTTTTCACTGTTCCTACTTTTTTTCATTGTTTTCATTGATGAGCAGCGCCGCCTATGCAAGAAAAAGGAACTAAGTTGCCAGCTGTCAGTTTCTTACT
>JABFQM010002781.1:0-13787 GCA_022816865.1 Zelostemma sp. ZL-2020
ATGATGCAATCATTGTTTCAGTAATATCTTAAAGGTCCTAAATGTAAATATCTGGAAGATCTAAATATCCGTGTTGCGCCTTCGATTGCGTTTTTCTCCGGATTTGACGTATAAAATAAGTATTGTACGGTTTCTAGACGCGTCGAAGATAATATCTTCGTGGTTTTTTCGGATGGTACAAATGCAAGTGTTGTTTTAGGTTTAAAGGACCTATGAGATACTAAAACAATCATTGTTTCAGTATTATCTTAAAGATCCTAAACCTAAATATCTTGAAGATCTAAAGATCCTTATCGCGCCTTCCATTGCGTTTTTCTCCGGATTTGACGTATAAAAATAGGATGGGACGTTTTCTAGACGCGTCGAAGATGATACCTTCGTGGTTTTTTCAGATGGTACAAAAACAAACGTTGTTTTAGGTTTCAGAGACCTAGAAGATACCGAAACAATCATTGTTTGAGTATTTTCTAGAAAATCCTAAAGTCATACTTTTAGAAGGTGATTTTTTCAGGTTTGAGATACTTGAAACAGGCCAAAACGAGCTTTATCTTAGGATGTAATAACCTTACATTGCGCAACGAAAAGAATCGTCTCATAATCAAACAATATGAATCCGGCAAGGAAGAAAACTTTCATATTCCATTGTATCCCGGTTCTCAATCATGGTCCTGATTAGGAAACCCTAAGACCCCATCGTAATACACTCCCACGCGTTGGCAAGGCAAATTAATTGCGGAAACGAATTCGAATCGCGGTTTAATGCGCGCAAAAAGTAATCGTTCTTTTCTTGTTCTCCACGGCCCGGAGTCTACGGGGGCTACGAACTCCGGCTAGTTTCCTTTCCCCTCATTCTACTTCGTCGTCCTATCTTCTTCCAAACACCGTTCATCGCGTTCTCTTCTTCCACGGTTTCTCTCGGAGCGAAAAAAACTTGAAGTATCGAACAAATAACGCGTCGGGAACCGCGCCTTTGGCCTGGCCCGCGTCGATAACGCTTCCGATTACGTGTCCCTGTGTTCGGCGTCGTGTCCCGGGAACTGGACGGCGGCGACACGCGTTTGCGTGAATGTTTGCTGCGTCGACGCAGAAAACGCTGGGGAGAGAAGAAGCGACTTCCGAGCGGGAAAAAAATTGACCCGGGAACGAAATGACTTTTGTTTTATTGATTATGTTTATCGGGTGGAATACATCTTTGCGCCGACGATTTGGGTTAATTAGGGTTATTATTACGCGATTGAGAATTGAAACTTTCATTACTTTCAATTTCCTTTTCTCTTCCAACATTTAATTGCCATTAGGATTACGTATTTTTAATGTGAGTAATATCAGGGAATCGTGAACGTCGAATCGCGTAATGTAATGCGAGTTGTTTAATGAGGTATGAAATTTTCGATTTTGCAACCGACGCGAGTTTTCTCCGCGGGATCATTAATCGCCAGCCAAGCAGGGAAATATCGAGTTTCTAATGAAGAAATTAGTGGCCCAACATTGCCATAATGTCGCGATAAACTATGGCTAATCAACGATATGACGCGGTTGGAATGTTTTTTGTCGCGAGCGATACGCTTTTTCGATTTAATTCCTTGTTGGATTGATGACAACATTGAGTTCAATGTTTTCTAGATGGTTTTATTAGGGTTTGAAGGACCTAGAAGATAACGGAACAATCGTTGTTTTTGTATCATCAAGAAGATCTCGAAGTTGAACTTTTGGAAGATGATATCTTCTAGTATATTCTTGGAGATACTACAACAAGGGTTGTTTTAGGTTTGAAGGACCCAGAAGGTACTGAAACAATCCTTGATTTTAGTATACTCGCGAAAATTCGAAAGTCATACTTTTGGAAGATGATATCTTTCAGTTTATACTTCAAGATACTAGGAGAAACGTTGGTTTAGGTTCAAATGGCTCAGAAGATACCGGAACAATCGTTAATTTCAGTATCCTCAAGAAAATCTCAAGGTCATACTTTTGAAAGCAGATATCTCTTAGTTTATCAATTAAAATACTACAACAAGTGTTGTTTTAGGTTTGAAGGACCCAGAAGGTACCGAAACAATCCTTGATTTTAGTATACTCGCGAAAATTCGAAAGTCATACTTTTGGAAGATGATATCTTCTAGTTAATACTTCAAGATACTAGGAGAAACGTTGGTTTAGGTTCAAATGGCCCAGAAGATACCGGAACAATTGTTAATTTCAGTATCCTTAAGAAAATCTCAAAGTCATACTTTTAAAAGCAGATATCTCTTAGTTTATGAATTAAGATACTACAACAAGTGTTGTTTTAGGTTCGAAGGACCCAGAAGGTACCGAAACAATCCTTGATTTTGGTATCCTCGCAAAAATTCGAAAGTCATACTTTTGGAAGATGATATCTTCTTGTTTATACTTCAAGATACTAGGAAAAACGTTGGTTTAGGTTTGAATGGCCCAGAAGATACTGAAACAATTGTTAATTTTAGTATCCTTAGGAAAATCCCAAGGTCATACTTTTAAAAGCAGATATCTCTTAGTTTATGAATTAAGATACAACAACAAGTGTTGTTTTAGGTTTGAAAGACCCATAAGAAACGTACACAACGGTTGTTTTAGTACCATAGATTGTTTATCAAAAATGACTTGAGGGGATCTCGAGACGTGGCCATTACTTTATCGGACACCATGTTTTCTCTCCTCGGTGAAGTACGAGCAGTAGAAAATAAAGAGCCGAAGGGAGAAAGAGGCAAAACGAAGAAGAAGATGAAGCGGGAGACGTTTCGGGTCGGCTACCGCGATTACTTCCTCCGCTGTATATATCGTCGTGGTTGCACCTTCCTGCGGTCGCCGGAGCATCCTCTGCGTGCCCTCGCACGCACACATCGACGTCCGAGCTCGCATCGCTCGCACGCAACGCTCGACGCGCGCGCCACGATATTCACTGGGGCCGCTAATAATTTATCGTCCCGATAAACGTATTCCCAGAGAACTACACGCTTCATTTGCTGGCTCGATATTTTTTTCGCCCAAGCGATATTGCAATATCACCGTGCGATATTGCCTTTGCGAGGAATTACGAGGATCGTCGGTTTTATCGATACTCATTTGCCTTGGTCATCATTCCAAGAGGAAAAAGAAGGTCATTCTCTCGAACGGTTTTTTCGGAAGAGTATGGGCAATGATTCTAGGCCATCGTTCTAGGTTCAATGGACGAGGGAAATTATGGAACAATCTTTTAGGTTCTAGATGATGCTCAAGTTTTTTCTCTTCAAAATAATACTTGAACAAGAGTTGTTTTAGGTTCAGAGGACCTAAAAGATACTGAAACAATCGTTGTTTAAGTATTTTTTGGAAAACCCTAAAGTTATAACTTTGGAAGATGATATCTTTCTGTTTTTTCAAGATAATACTTAAACAAGTATTGTTTTAGGTTTGGGAGGTTCAGAAGATACGAAAATAGCTTCGCTTTTGGTTTAGAAGATGATATCTTAGAGTTCGTACTAGAAAATACTGAAACAAGTGTTGATCTAGGTTTAACATGCCTAAAAGATACTGAAACAATCGTTTTTTTAGTATTCTTTAAAAAACCCTAAAGTCATAACTTTAGAAGATGATATCTTTCTGTTTTTTTAAGATGATACTTAAACAAGTATTGTTTTAGGTTTGGGAGGTTCAGAAGATACGAAAATAGCTTCGCTGTAGGTTTAGAAGATAATATCTTAGAGTCCGTACTAGAAAATACTGAAACAAGTATTGATCTAGGTTTAACATACCTAAACGGTACTAAACCAATCATTGTTTTAGTATTCTCTAGAAGATTTCAATGTCAAACTTTTAGAAGATAGTATCTTCAGATTTCTTTGAGTTGATACTTAAACAAGAGTTGTTTTAGGTTTGACTGACCTAGAAGATTCCAAAACAAGTATTTTTCAGAAGATACTAAAAGTATCATAGTCTTAGTATTTTTATCATCTTCCTATTGAGTGCAATACTAAAACAAGCGTTGTTCAAGGTTCAAGCGTTATTCGAGTATCTTTTCTTCAATATCCCATACCTTTACCCGCGGCTAGAATGTGTCCTTCGCCCAAGTACATTGACCTTCTTTCTCCTCGCCGCCAAGGAGTCCGGACTTAGAGAGGGTTAAACTTCCACCGAGAAGACATGCTCACCTGCATGCTTCTCTTTTCCCCTGCGTCCTCTTCACCTTCTCCTCTAACCTTGAGAACCTTTGCTTTTCGAGGATTCCACTCTCGCGCTTGAATTTTTATCCCAAAGCCAAGAAAGTCGCCGATGACAAATCGTCCCGGGAATATCTGACTTTCTCTCTCCGATGCTAACAAGTTTTTATCAACGCCAAGCAATTACAAATCTTGTAATTGATGGATTTGGAAGTCCTGGCGTTTCCTCGAAGACGAATTGATTCGTAGACGTTGGATCGTCTTGATAAGAAGCGAATTGTTATTCCAACGCTGCGCTATCGTCAGTGATGACGCAATGGATAAAGCGCGCTTGATATGGGCCAGGGACAAACATGGTTTCGTTCCGTTGTCATTGTTCGCGATGACTGGAATCAGATCACGCGAAACGGTATTGATTTGCGCGTTCGTTACGACGTGATTATTGTCATCAGCGACTTTGTAATTGTTTGTAGAGAGCAAGAACCGAAGATGTTTCCGAAAGAACGAAACAGCTTCTGAAAGCGATCGCTCCCGAGTCAGCGGAGCGTGTCGGAAGCCTCCTGACTTCCTGCGCGCGCGAGAGCTCGTACACCGGAATTGCGTCACCGGAGAACGAGCCTTCGTCGCTGACCTGGGTTAACGCCCTGCGTTTTACTCCCTCCCTTTTATGCCGGAGAGAGACGGGCGAGGAGAAGCGAGCTCTCTCTCTCTCTTGGCCGCGAAGCAACATTGTTTTAGTTAGCCCGGTCCACATACGCGGCGCGCTCTTGGATTTATGCCTGCTCGTAAAAACGCCCCACCCAGAACGCTCTTCGCTCAGCGCGAACAGGTTTCGCGCGCGACACGACGCGGAGCGTTTTTTTGACAACCGTCACTCTTGAGCGAGTGATGCTTGTGATTTATTGGGTAATTGGGTACTTGCGACTTTTTTTCCGGAAGATGCTTGTTTTAGTATCTTCTGAAAGAAACATTAGATACTTTCTACTAAAAACAACTTGGTGAATTCCGGGAGATACTCTTTGAAAAGAAGTTTTGGTATCTTGGAGATACGATGGAACAAAGCGTGTTTTAGTATCTTCTGGGTCCTGTGAAGCTGAAACAATGATTATTTTATTTGTAGTTTCTTCTAGATGATACTATCTTGTATCTTCTGGAAAATACTTAAACAACATGTGTTTGGGGATCTTCTAGGTCAGTTGAACCTGAAACAACTCTTGTTTGAGTATTATCTTGAAGAAACTAGAAGATAATATCTTCTAAAAGTATGATTTCGAAATCTTCTAGAGAATGACAAAACAATGATTGTTTCAGGACCTTTTAGGTCTTTTGAACCTAAAACAATGTTTGTTTCAGTATTTTCCAGAACGAACAATGAGATACTATCTTCTAAACATGAAACAAAGTTTTTTTGTATCTTCTGAATCTTACCAACCTAAAACAATACTTGTTTGAGTATCATCTTGAAAAAACAAAAAGATATCATCTTCCAAAGTTACGACTTTAGGGTTTTTTGAAGAATACTAAAACAATACTTGTTTGAGGATCTTCTAGGTCAGTCGAACCTAAAACAATGTTTGTTTCTGCATTTTCCAGAACGAACAATGAGATACTATCTTCTAAACATGAAACAAAGTTTTTTTGTATCTTCTGAATCTTACCAACCTAAAACAATACTTGTTTTAGTATTATCTTGAAAAAACAAAAAGATATCATCTTCCAAAGTTACGACTTCAGGGTTTTTCAGAGAATACTAAAACAACACTCGTTTGGGAATCTTCTAGGTCAGTGAAACCTGAAACAACTCTTGTTTAAGTATCATCTTGAAAAAACTAAAAGATATCATCTTCCAAAGTTACGACTTTAGGGTTTTTTGAAGAATACAAAAACAACGATTGTTTCAGTATCTTCTAGGTCCTTTAAACCTAAAACAACTGTTGTTCAAGTATCATCTTGAAAAAAAGTCCATTAAACCTATTTTGGAAGTGGGGAAAAAAACGTATTTTGATGAAAATTTCCTTCGTGTGTTATTCATTTAAGAAAGACGATCTTTCATAAATTGTGTTGACAGTTAATTAACAGTTTCCCTTGTCTAAAAAGGTAATTAGTTGCGTCAGTGTCAGGCAAGTTCAAGTAGACAACATAAAGTTCGTTTAATCTTAACGTATACATTCAGATTTCAACATGAAATGATCGACCGTGTTCGATAGAGATTTTAATCGAAATTGAAATTTTAACTACGTATTCCGGTTCTGAAAAATGGTCGATAAGTTATTAGAATATGGCTTTATTTCACGCTTGAGTTATCGCCAAAGGCAAGAAACTATTAATCTGATCGCAATGATCGATAAATTTCGAAATTTATGTAATTATCTTGGATCGTTACTATCTAATATCGAAGTTTTTCTAATTACCGTGTGGCATAGTTGCGAATAATTTCAAATGACTCGCGATATCGACCACGAAATCTACTGGGTTTTACTGGGAAATTAATTCACCGATTGTTATCCGGTTTGAAATTGGAGGGAGATGGAAGAAAATCGATAAAATCTTGGCGAGTTTTGGGTGTCGCCTGGATTAATGTTCGCGATCTCGGAGCGAGAGTTTCGATTTTATTGTCCCGCTCGCGCACCGATCGCTTAATCCAAGTGGGTGTTTCACGTGGGCGAACTTCGTGGCCCAGCACTTTCGTACTTATTTCACCGAGACGTCTCGTGCTCTCTCCGCACGCTGATACCTTCATTACTAACCTACAACGCATCTTCCATTGATAAAATCCGTACATCTTTCTTCGGGGAAACGCTTCTTCGAGTCTCTTTTTATTTATGATTTTTTGCTTTTTGGGATTTGCTACCTTGCCTTCCAGATTGGCGTTTTTCATCCAAGATTCGGAAGATAATGCGAAACTTGATAGACTAATCTAGACGCTACGAAGCCTACTAAAGATTCGGAAGACATAAAGATACTACCTTGTATCTTCTGAAAAATACTAAAACAACACTTGTTTGAGGATCTTCTAGGTCAGTCAAACCTGAAACAACTCTTGTTTAAGTATCATCTTGAAGAAACTAGAAGATACCATCTTCTAAAAGTATGGCTTTGAAATCTTCTAGAGAATACTGAAACAATGATTGTTTCAGGGCCTTATAGGTCTTTTGAACCTAAAACAACGCTTGTTTCAGTATTTTCCAGAACGAACTATGAGATACTATCTTTTAAACCCAAAACGAAGCTTTTTTCGTATCTTCTGAATCTTCCAAACCTAAAACAATACTTGTTTTTAGTATCATCTTGAAAAAACAGAAAGATATCATCTTCCAAAGTTACAACTTTAGGGTTTTTCAGAGAATACTGAAACAACACTTGTTTAAGAATCTTCTAGGTCAGTCGAACCTAAAACAACTCTTGTTTAAGTATCATCTTGAAGAAACTGGAAGATATTACCTTCTAAAAGTATGACTTCGAAATCTTCCAGAGAACACTCAAACAATGATTGGTTCAGTACCTTTTAGGTATTTTGAACCTGAAACAACACTTGTTCCAGTATTTTCTAGTACGAACTATTAGATATCATCTTCTAAACCTAAAACGAAGCTGTTTTCGTATCTTCTGAATCTTCCAAACCTAAAACAATACTTGTTTGAGTATCATCTTGAAAAAACAGAAAGATATCATCTTCCAAAGTTGCAACTTTAGGGTCTTCCAAAAAATACTAAAACATCGATTGTTTTAGTATCTTTTAGGTCTTTTAAACCCAAAACAACTCAAGTCACAAAACGATATGAAGCCGAAAAGTAATATTCCCATCTTCCTAACATGAAACAATGGGGAGTTAATCGCGCGCGAGACACCTTCGAGAAGGATTTCGCATGTGTAGCGAGAGGGAATGTTTGCTCGTAAATTAAAAGCGCGGATGAGAGTGTGAAAGGGGCGGGCAAACCCAGGAATTGAGGGAGCGCCGTGACATCCCTCGGGACTTGATAAACCCGAAGACGAATATTACGCGCGTTTCTATTCGCAATTCTCCAAAAACGCGTGAAAATTAAATTCATTCGAAACGAAGTTTTCGAAAGCCAAGAATAAGCCTCTGATAAAGGAGCAATATTTACGGTAATATAGTAATTTTAATCAGCTCGGAAGTTGCGTTATCTGTAGACTCTTAACAGAGATAGGAAACAGACGCGATAAGAGGGATTGATAAGGGAAAAAGTCCGTAGTGCTCGCAGGAAATAAAAGCCTGTCGCGGCTGTTCTCGCCTTTTTCGAATCCATTAACGTCGAGGACGCAAATTTATCGCACAATTTTGTAGTAGTTTCGGGGTACGAAGTGTTTGAATTCGGAATAATTTCTTGTCACCGGCAACCCTTGAATCGAGCGATTGCCTAAATGGAGATTAATTAAGAGGATTGGAAAACAAGGGATGCTGACAATATTCAATTACCAGCGGTGGAAACAGAGATTTGGATATCCTAAAATATAAATGCATGAAATGAGTTGCAAAGCGAAAGGTTGGGAAGAAAAATGAAGTTCTCGTGAGTCCTGTTGCAAGGGCAAATACGCGCGTGTATACACACAGCGCAGCATCACACAAATACCAGAAGCGAGCAAACAAAAGGGTCCGAGAGCTATATTGCGGTGGTACTTGGGTCGACTCAGCGAGGGGGTTGCCGACCTGACTCGACGCCTTTGTGATCCTTCTACCCAAGGGTTCCTAGATTGCACGAATTACTGTTCGATTTGTGATGTAAATCTTCGCACGCGTCTCTGTGTTTTTTAGTTACTCATTCCCTTCGAATCCCTGGCAATTAGAGTGCAATTTGAATTGTTCGTAATCTTTTTAGCAACACTAGATTAACCTGAAACAATGATTGTTTTATTTGTCGTTTCTTCTAGAAGATACTGAAACAACACTTGTTTGGGGATCTTCTAGGTCGGTCAAACCTAAAACAACTCTTGTTTGAGTATCATCTTGAAGAAACTAGAAGATACTATCTTCTAAAAGTATGATTTCGAAATCTTCTAGAGAAAACTGAAACAATGATTGAACCTGAAACAACGCTTGTTTTACTATTTTCTAGTATGAATTATAAGATACTATCTTCTAAACCTAAAGCGAGGCTTTTTTCGTATCTTCTGAATCTTCCAAACCTAAAGCAATACTTTTTGTAGTATCATCTTGAAAAAACAAAAAGATATCATCTTCCAAAGTTATGACTTTAGGGTTTTTCAAAGAATACTAAAACAACACTTGTTTGGGGATCTTCTAGGTCAGTCAAACCTGAAACAACTCTTGTTCAAGTATTATCTTGAAAAAACTAGAAGATACTATCTTCTAAAAGTATGACTTTGAAATCTTCTAGAGAATAACAAAACAATGATTGTTTCTGTACCTTTTAGGTAATCTGAACCTGAAACAACGCTTGTTTCACTATTTTCTAGTATGGACTATAAGATAGTATCTTCTAAATCTAAAGCAAAGCTGTTTTCATATCTTCTGAATCTTCCAAACCTAAAGCAATAGTTTTTGTAGTATCATCTTGGAAAAACAAAAAGATATCATCTTCCAAAGTTACGACTTTAGGGTTTTTCAAAAAATACTAAAATAACACTTGTTTGGGGATCTTCTAGGTCAGCCAAACCTAAAACAACTGTTGTCTAAGTATCATCTCAAAAAAACAAAAAGATATCATCTTCCAAAGTTACGATTTCAGAGTTTTCCAAAAAATACTAAAACAACGATTGTTTTAGTATCTTCCAGGTCAGTCGAACCTAAAACAACTCTTTTTCAAGTATCATCTTGAAGAAACTAGAAGATATCATCTTTCAAAGTTACGATTTCAGGGTTTTTCAAAAAATACTAAAACAACGATTGTTTCAGTATCTCCTAGGTCCTTCAAACCTAAAACAACTCTTGTCCAAGCATCATCTTAAAAAAAACTCTTCAGGCTCTTTAATAAAGACTTTCCAGCAAATCGTTTCTGGAAAGCATTTTTCTCGCCCCCCTTTTTTCATATATTATTCAAAGTTTCGTAGCGCTCTCGTGCATATATTCTCGTACATAATACATGCGTGTCCAAGTACCACACTCGCCTTTCATTCTCTATGCCGAATGCGGCCTCGAGTTTCGAACGTGCCTAGCATGCGTCGAGAAAATCGCGTAGGCCGAGGAGTAAAATGGTTATTGCCGCCGTTATCGCGCTCGGGCATCGATATTGTTCCGCGGGATTTCAGGATGCGAAATCCGCGTGGAAAAATGCCTTTTTTTCCGCGAGGGCGGAAACGAGCAGCGCCTACGTCAGCAGGAAGCGCTGTCTTGCTTCACGGAGATTCGCGAAGCTATATCCAACTCGAAATATTCGCGTGGTTCTATGGTGCGAAAAACGCACACTTTCCGGAGCGAAATTCCTCCAAAAACGTTCCTCGCCGCATAAATTTAAGCCGAGTCTATTTCTCGAGCCACGTTGCCTCTCGTAACGCAGCAAACCATAACACGGCGCTACTTGAATTAGCTCGAGAACCCAACGGCTAAAATATGCCGGAGATGAAGCCCGCGTTCCCCGTAGCGAAAAGCTTCGAAAGATGTCTTGAAAAGCCATAAATATTTTGTTTCCCCGATTGATCACGCGCCAGAACTCTTCCGTTTAGCCGTGTAAAATTTAGTGGCTTTACAAAGGACGCAGCATCCCCGATGACAATTTCGGGGCTTTCGAAAGTCTCTCTTTTCTCGACTTTTCGCGTCATAAATTTTCCTGGGATGGATAGAAACAGGGTTTTTTCAAGGTTAGACGAATTCTATCCTTCGGGACGGTAGAGCATTGACCGACCCTCCCAGTTATCGGCACCCCTCTTGCGCAAGCCCCCTCTTTCCCCCTGGTTTAACGGGGCCCTTACAATTTCGTTTCCATTCCAGTCGTCCTCGTGCCTCGCGCGAGACGCGACCTGCAACGAAATAGTTTCGGCGCGGTTGTGAATCGTGTGCGATCGTGGAAAGGATTAATTTCAAGTGACGAAGGTTTGTTGAATGTTGAGGGGGGGAGGGGAGCGTGGGTTTGCACTCTGTACGAGTTTTTTTAAGCGAATTTCAGAGTTTATTGTCAATTTTTGTCTTTTTACTGCGTTTTGTGAATCGAATTCTATGGTTTCTTATCAATTTTCGTATCTAAATAATTTTTGTTGTTGTATTTTACAATTTTTTTTTAATGTGCGTAACACGTTTTAATTTAAAATGCGTTCCGTTTAAAAATAAATTTTGAAAAATTGCGGAAATGGAGAAAAATAGATCGAGGGATTCGAGTTTTTGGGTTTTCTTTATCGGATTATTCAATGTTGAATTTGAGAAACTGAAAAATCGCAAAAATGTAGAAAAATAGATCGAGGGGTGCGTTTTTTTGTATTTTTTGTGTTGGAATATTCAATTTTAAATTTCAGAAACTTGGAAAAATTGCGAAATGTAGAAAAATAGATCGAGGGATGCGATTTTTTGTATTTCTTTTATGGATTATTCAATTTTAAATTTAAAAATCTTTGAAAAATTGCGAAAATGAAGAAAAACAGATCGGGGGATTCGATTTTTTGTGTTTTATTTATCGGATTATTCAATGTTCAATTCAAGAAATTGAAAAATCGCCAAAATGAAGAAAAATAGATCGAGGGATTCGATTTTTTGTATTTTTGTTGTGGATTATTCAATTTTTAATTTAAGAAACTAAAAAAATTGCGAAAATGTAGAAAAATGGATCTAGGAATTCGATTTTTTGTATTTTTTGTGTTGAAATATTCAATTTTAAATTTAAGAAACTTCAAAAAATTGCGAAAATGAAGAAAAATAGATCGAGGAATTCGATTTTTTGGGTTTTCTGTATCGGATTATTCAATTTTAAATCAAAGAAACTTGAAAAAATTGCGAAAATGTAGAAAAATAGATCGAGGAATGCGATTTTTTGTATTTTTTTGTTGGATTATTCAATTTTAAATTTAAGAAACTTTAAAAAATTGCGAAAATGTAGAAAAATAGATCGAGGAATTCGATTTTTTGTGTTTTCTTTATCGGCGGATTATTCAATGTTTAATTCAAGAAACTGAAAAATCGCAAAAATGAAGAAAAATAGATCGAGTAATTCGATTTTTTGTATTTTTCTTGTGGATTATTCAATTTTTAATTTAAGAAACTGAAAAATCGCAAAAATGTAGAAAAATAGATCGAGGGATTCGATTTTTTGTATTTTTTGTGTGGATTATTCAATTTTAAATTCAAGAAACTCAAAAAATTGCGAAAATGTAGAAAAATAGATCGAGGGATGCGATTTGTTATATTTTTTTGTGGATTATTCAATTTTAAATTTAAGAAACGTTGAAAATTGCAAAAATGAAGAAAAATAGATCGAGGAATTCGATTTTTTGTGTTTTCTTTATCAGATTATTCAATGTGGAATTTAATAAACTGAAAAATCGCAAAAATGTAGAAAAATAGATCGAGGGATGCGATTTTTTATATTTTTTTGTGGATTATTCAATTTTAAATTTAAGAAACTTTAAAAAAATTGCGAAAACGCAGAAAAATAGATCGAGGGATGCGATTTTTCTTTTTTTTTTATGGATTATTCATTTTTAAATTTAAGAAACTTAAAAAAATTGCAAAAATGAAGAAAAATAGATAACACTTCCAGCGTTTAGAAAATTTCTTCCACTTTCGTTTTATAAATCAAATTCTATAGTTTCTTATCAATTTTCGTTTCTACATAATTTTTTTATCCGTATTTTACAGCTTTTCAAAAAACATGCGTAACACGTTTCAATTTAAATCGCGTTCCAAAGCGTTTCAATTTTCCAAAAACCCCCATTACGCGTTAAAAAATACCACACTTCCAGCATTTCAAAAATTTACCCGTAAAACGTTTCCCCATTAATTCAACCGCATAAACCGCTCAAATTTAAAACACTCCCAGCAAAAATGCAGTGCCAAGTCGTACGTTTTTCCAAAGTCTTTAGAAACATGCAACCGCTTATTGAACACACGATCGAAGCAGTTGTCATTAGCATAGAACCTCGAGAATGTTGAGGTGAGTTATGACCACGAAAAAGGAACCCTCGGATGAATCCTCTTCCGGATCTTTCACCCGACCGTTTTCAAACCAGCAGCTGTTCTTCGACGTTCGCTTTTTCTTCAAGCAAGAGAACACTATCGCGTCCCCCACCAAAAACACTCGCGTCACGTACGCCACAACTCCAATTTCTTCAACTTTTATCACGATTTTTCGACCTTATCATAAAGAATTTACATCGAGTGGCATTTCTCGAGGAAAAGGGACGAATAAAATGGTTGGCAATTAAGTTTCTAAGCGGCAAGGATCCTTTTTAACGAGTCCGAGCAAGTGGTCAAGCTCGCGCATACATTGTCGGGGACATTTATAGTAATGGGATTTACACACGAGCGACTCGCATTACCGTTAATGCAAATCAATTTCTTTTCTTCCGCGCCACGAAAATTCTAAGTCTACTACACTTGAGTTGTTTTAGGTTTGACTGACCTATAAGATACTAAAACAATCGTTGTTTTAGTATTTTTTGAAAAACTCTAAAGTCGTAACTTTGGAAGATGATATCTTTCTGTTTTTTCAAGATGATACTTGAATA
>JABFQM010002782.1:0-13786 GCA_022816865.1 Zelostemma sp. ZL-2020
CCGTAACATGTATATTCGAACGTACGTCACGTCACGCGTTGTTTATAGTCTTAGCTTCGCGTACTGCTACGTACATATTCGTCGTTATCGCGTTTATCGCGCCAACGAATATGGCAATGGAGGCACTAGATGTACGAAGATGACGATAAAGAGCGAAAGAGCGCGCGAGGGGGCATAAGCAGAAGCGCGTGTGCACGCGCGCGACCGAGGGCTCACGGGGTTAGGTAATCGCGCGAACGTTACGATCCGGTATTACTCGCCCGGAGGTTAAATTGCGATCAAGGGCTTAACGGTGATGCGAAGGTCGATCGAGGCACACGAGTTAGCGTGCACGAGTTATCCCCTCGTCAAAAATGACAGGATGATGGAAAAAGTGAATTCGTTCGTGCGCGAAGACCTACCGCAATAAAATATTGTCCCAGGCAACGATATCCCCTCGACAGCTACTTTGTTTCCTCTTTGACGTTTTCATTATAATCCAAGAGTTGAAAGTGCTAATCGGAGCAGTTATCGCCTTTGGCTGGAGTCATCCGTCTGTCTTCTCGTAACGTTTTGTCCGTGCAAAGTAAATGATCTTCATCGGTAATACAATCATTTATCAATAATACTCGCGACCTCTTTTCCGTAGGGCTTTTTCGCTCTCTCTCTTGTCTTCCGTCAGCGCGCGCGCAATTACTTCCACGCTCGAATATGCAAACCGATCGCCGAAGCTTAGGGAAAGGCTGAATTTATGGTTCCGCCCCATTCGCATAATCCCCGGCCCGGTGAGTAACGTCGTTAGTGGCAATTAGGTTGCAAGAAACACATGGCAAACGAATATTCGAAGCGTAGAGAGAGGGCAAAAGCGTTGAAGAGGAAGAGAGAGCGAGCGGAAGATTAAAGGACGGAGCCCTCGCACCCTGCGACAGCAACACCGTTAACCGGCACTATTGTGTGATTGTGTGCTGCTCGGAGCACGACACACGTACACCTCGGCTCTTCTATTCCAGATACCAGAGACACGTGGGACGCGAATGCCTGGAAACAACGATTGTTGGATGCTGCTCATGCTAATCTCGCTTTTGTATTGACGATTTTACTCCCGTCGCCATCTGCAACTACACTTCCAAGTTCCCGGGAAATTTGTCTTTTGTCTTTGTATTCCAAAAATTTATCCTTCGAAAAGATTTTACGAATTTAATAACAAATTATTTCTAAACAAATTCCCTTGATTTTCTGCAAAAAAGTCCAACACCTGCGATGTATTTACATGCGCGAAGCTCAGTCCTCCGTCACCGCGGTTCAGAAATAAATACCGCCTTGCTGTTATTCGTTTGATTTTCTTGTTGCTCCTCTTGTTCGACTGTAACGTCCAAAGTTAGCGGGTGAATGCGACGATCGGAACGCCGCGCGCAGATGTATCTGGGATACGTTCGAGCGCATTGGGGTAACGACACTGAAGGAAATTTGTAATGAAACATACAAGACATAATGGCGAATGGTAGAAGAAGGTGTAGGGAAGCGCAAGAGGACCGGCGGGCGTGGAAAGAAGGCCAGCAAAGAGGGAAGCCACCGAAGCGATTTATCACGAACGCGATGTGATCGGGCTTGCTTCGAGCACTGGACGTTAATAACGTTGCACGGATCACGAGTTCCATCCTCTTCTTCCGTCTCGCCATCGCGGCTCGCCTCGTCCTCCCTTTGCCCTGTGAATACCTAATAAAGCAGCCAGCATAGTTCGATTTAGATCTCCGCGTCCCTCGGCCATCTCCCGGCACTTTTTCCACGCGGATGCGTAAGAAGATTCACGGATACTTCTCGAACGTACCGCGAAAAATGAGCGCAAGGTCAGTCCCTTGTGTGTGCTCGGGAAGGCTCGGAAAGGTGACGTCGACCTATTAATAACGCCGGCCCTTCCGAGAGCCCCGAGCGAAAAGCCGCGCGCCGTGAGAAGAAGTATATCTCGCGGGGGATTTTTTATCCGAAAATTGTCGAACGTTGAAA
Source organism: Zelostemma sp. ZL-2020 (assembly GCA_022816865.1). Lineage (NCBI taxonomy): Eukaryota > Metazoa > Arthropoda > Insecta > Hymenoptera > Platygastridae > Zelostemma > Zelostemma sp. ZL-2020. The sequence goes on from JABFQM010002782.1 coordinate 1,984, forward strand.
AATCATTGGCTTCGTTGAATAAAAGCTCTACACCGCTCGAAGAAAACTTGCTTCTTCGAGTGCACAGTTCGAGGAATGAACAATTGTTTCTCGAATTAATTTCCCGATATGATTACAAGGTAGAATCTGTCTAATTCCGTCCTCGAATAATTTCATCCGCAGATATCAAAGATTCCGTGGGCTCTTCCCTTTCTTGCATTACATGATCATTATATCTACAAGTGCCCTATTATGTTTAGCATTACGCTTGTGCACGTAGCGTGAAAAACACGAGTGAATCCGTGCTCTCGGGTTTCAAAGTAGCGAGAAAATTGCATTTGAAGGCAGCGGGCACGAGTATATTATTACCCCTCGTCGTTCATCGAATGTTTAATTGAAGAAAAGAAGTAACAAAATGCCGGATGATGCACGGCAACGGCAAAGAGTATTGTTTCGAGAGCGACGTCGTGCGTTAATTTCGATTTAGTTCGTGCGCAACGACAAACGCTCGACCGAGGCAGGGGTAAAAGCATCGCAAACCGCATCGCTCGTCGGTCTTGGCCAAAGCGCCGATGTTAATATCCATTTTCACGGACGTCGCGGCTAAAAGGCGCTGCAAAACAAACGAGCTCGAGCGCGAGTCGAATAAAGCGCGGGCAAACATAATCGCGTATCAATGCACAACAATGTGTGCTCAGACATGCACCGCGTAAACTTTCGACGATACATCAGCTTCTAATAATGTGGATTCCGACGCTCCGCATGTTCCCGCATTTATTTACATACTTATACCGGATCATAGAGTTTCAACGAGCTCCAGTTCACGTTTTAACGTTACCTTGACGTTAACGGATGCGACAGATACCGATGTTTGGGTACTCAATTATTTTTCACGACAAGAAAAACCTTTCAACCACAAGAAAAATCATGCGTTTGTCGAGTGTTTCAATCCAATTCATTGGTTCTCTAATTTTTATAGGAAAAAACTAAAAACATTGTTAATAAATAAAAGTAAATTTCATTCGCTTGGAAAATTAATAAAGCTAGATAATATTTTTGAAATCGGAACGGAAAATTAAGGAAAAAAAAAACTCGACACGATTGTCGTTGAAAGATCGAAATAACTCGGTCCGTAAGCAAAGTCCGTGATTGCAGTTGCACTGCCGGGTTCGATGCTCAGCGGAATCGCGGATCTCTCATCTCGCTTTCCCCCTCGGCAACGCAACTCGGCAGTCTTGTCCCTTCGCTCGGCGAAGCGAGAAGAAGCTCTCGAAGGCAACTTTTTCCTCACGTATCGCTGAAAAATCCCGAACCCGGCGCAAAAGTGCAAAAACCCTCGTGCTTTTTGCGAGCTCGTTCGGGGGGAGAGAGGGAACCGGGTAAAAGTAGCGAACAAATGAAAAGCTGGATGAGCGCCACCGCGATCGAGTTGAAGCCCCACTCGGCGAGTTGGCAAACTGTTTCCACTGGCCTCGCTCGATTTTTTCAGCGGGAGGAAAACTCGGGCTCGAAATGAGTGAAGCACCGCGCTTCCTGCCTCTTGTAACTTTTACGGCCGCGTAAAACCGCGATTTTCGCTCCCATAGACGCGGCCCGCTTAATTCGCGTATAATGTTCGCTTTCCTCCTACCGCTTCAACCGCTTCGGCACGGCCGTTTCGACGAAGCGCGCACACGATGCAGACGCTCGCGGGAAAAGGCAAGATACCCGCAAATATCTCGGGATCTTCTCGACTCGTCGGCCCGAGGCAGTATATTCCCGCGGGAGAGATCCGAAAGTGAGATTTATCTCGTTACATACCCTCGTCGTCTCCTCGCGAAAAGAAACGAATGGTCTTACTCATTAAGCAAAGGGCTATAAATAATACATTTCGCCTCGTACGCCAGAGCCAAGAACGGTGATAAATTTAGATGACTTCGTAATAACGATATTTCCTGAACGATAAGTTTTGTAATGAGCCAACATCGCGATATTCGATCTCTTCATTTAAGCCAGTATCGGGATCTCGCCTCTCCGGGCGCTCGCGTTATCCCCAAGTATTCCCCCAAGTAGAGGAAAAAAAACGGCGTGGTTATCGCGCTCGTTATTCCCGGCAACAACGTTGATCCGAAAATCGCCTTAATATTTTCATCTCGTAACACTCGCGAACAAGCACGAAGTGTACATCGGGATAAAAACGAATGCGTACTCTCCGATCATAGCTCTGAAGTTGCAGGCTCGTAAAAAACTCGAGCCATCGGTTTTAGTGCCGCTTATCGTGTTGGCAATTTGACTGCTGGCGATTTTTTCAAAAGCACTTCGTGCGTCTAACGCGACGACACAAAAAATACTGGAATTCCCTGCACGCCGGACTCTCCAGAGCCGACATTTTTCATTTTTTCATACGAAAATAAGCGAAGGCAAATCGTTGGTCATTGAATTGTGCCATTTCGAGCGGAGAAATATCGTCAGCTCATTCGAAGTCTCTGTTAGCTTTGCATTAAATAGTTGTAATTTCAGAGCGGTTTCGGGATATTGGTATTTGTTCGGAACAGAACTGCCGAAATATTGCTTTGTGTTTATAGAAACAAGAAGCATTGCTTTCAATTACGTTACAACCGGCTGAGTACTGCGATTAAAAGCACCTTTGATCGTCGCTGAATCGGATTGTTGTAGCGCTGTTTCAAGAGCTCTTATTAATATTCCGCTATTAATCCGAGCGAAAATTCTTCCCTCGTTTCTCTACTTACTCCGAACTTTGCGCAAAAAGCCTCCGTTCCCACTCGAGGTACTTACCTGAAACAAAAAATACGAATACATTAAGCGCAATATTCATCAAGAGACTCGGGATCGACTTCCTTGAATAAAAATATAATCTCGTTTATCATGCTTTTCCATCTTTCCCATTGTTCGCCTTCATTCCGATTCAAGTGTAAGATAATTGAAACGGATCAATCGAAACTCAAGTTTTTAATGAATTCCGTATGTTGTTAATTACTACGTTCAGCCCAATTTCGCTCCGGGAACTATAGGGAACTCGGTGTTAATTTTCCAGACGGGGAATATTTCGAAGGCGAGCGGAGAACTTGCTAAACAATGCTTCGTCAAGAAGTACGATTCAGTGACGTTGACTTCCTTGATTACGTAACCTTATCAAGATCAATCATTAAGCTTCCGAGTTATCGTTGTAACGAATTTTCTTGATACGCGATCGCTAATTTTCTTTTCCAAAGGGTCATGGGATTGAACTTGATGCCTCGAATAAATCATTTCCCACCTTGTCAAGGTCAAAGTATCCATCTTACTTGGAAGATCATTAAGGAAGTTGGATCATAACTTTGCGGGTAAAACGTGATACGTGCATGGTGTTGAATACCTTTGCCCATCAATTCTACAAAAACGAAACAATGAGTTGAAAGAAAGCAAAAAAAAACTTATCAGCGTGATTCGATTTTACGATCGACCTTTTAATTATTCTACTCGCGGCGCGCTTTATTTCCACCGACTCCAGAGCTGTTATCGACTAAAACTAGCAAAGTTTTCCTTCAAGAAAGCTGCTATATCCGATTTCGATTCAGCTTCTATCGCCGGGAGCCAAAATTTCGTGGTTCGAGAATCGTCGAATTTTTTCCCAGCTTCTACTTCGCCTCTCCCTTTCTCATGCGATAACCTTGCCAAACGGGGTTAAAAATGCTGGCGAATGAAGGCATTCAGGAAGCCGTCTTTGTGCCGCGACGATCGACGTTGGAACGAACGATTTAGGAAAGTCATTTAGGATCTTGCGTTTTCTTTCCACCGCGTTTTAAAGCTCCAAGAAGAAGATGGAGAAAGGAGATAAAATGATGGAATAAAATGTATAATTAATTGGACACATGTAAAATATCAGAGCGTGGATTCGCGGAGATAAGAGCTTAACATCCACGCATAAATCAATCTGTCAATAAACATCTTATTGATGATGGGAACTGATGAACCTCGTGGTTATCTGCAATCATGGCAAGGAGAATGGTAACATGGGAAAGAGCCAGTTGAACGGGAAGAGGGAGAGGGAAAGAGGGTGGTGGAATGGCATACGTGACGTCGAAGGCGAAATGTGGTTGTATTGACGACGCCTGAATATTCGGGTCACTGCTATTCTGGATTTTGATGCCACGTATTTGATCACGCTCCGCTCGTCCTGTCAAATACAATAGTCGTATCTTGTATAACAAAAACAGTTATGTCACTGGAATAACATAACCATTCGAAACGAGATGAAGCGTGTGTAATCATCGATAGATGACTGCGGAAGCAATCCATGATGAATGCAAACGTTGGATTGACGCATCGGACTGTAATTTGGCGTGGAAAAATAAAACACGGCTTTTCCATTGAACGAATCTGCATTGGTCTCTTTATACCTTGGAAATAATCGGTTGTGCGCGGGAACTAACAATCGTAAGGGATACCAAAAGCTCGAACACCTTGACGATAAATAATGGAAGATAAGAAGTAATACCGGTAGCGATTTATTGTTCATGAGAATGGATAATATCGACGTTACAATCGATTTTTAATAGGGAAAGAGGCTGCGAGGCCGTTTGTGTTGGGGCGAAGATTCTCACGGTCCTTCGTTCAAGTCACCCTGCACATCTCGTAGAATGGGATAGGCGTCGCGACGGGGGGCGTTCGTTACAGTCGTAAATACAGCCACTTCGCAGTTACATATACCTGTATTTACATACATAGCTATCTAGTTATCTACCGCTTACAGCACCATCTAAATTGCACGGGGGCATCATCGTTACGGATGATGCTCGCTACTTTCCGACGTCTCGTGCGAATTATAGCGCCTTATACGTGTCGTCTAATCTGATATTACGACGCAACATAACCTGATTCCTGATTCCACGAAGATATCTTTGAGTGACTGTGTCCGATCGATTTATTGCCAATGATTTAGCAACCATTTTTTCCATTTCCTCTCTCATCCTTGATGAATCTTATTTCCCAAGTTCTTATCGTTGAGGATTATTTTCCGCAAAAATGGACAAATCGCGCTTTTACGGTACACAATTTCGCCGATAAAGTCGTTCTTCTGTTTATGGTATAAACTTGAACTTTTCGCGGAGACTGAAATGAGGTTCATTTAGCGGCGGAAGCGATTTACCGAATAATCCGCAAACTCGCGTAGAACCGTTTTCGTAAATTGCTCCCGAAAGGGCGAAAATATCACAACTGAATATTTAACATTGAGGCACATGCTACTTGAAAGCTTGAAGTTTCTTTGCCTCAGAGGCGCGCCGTTATTATGTGCGAAATTCTTCTCAGGTTTTTTCATTATCGTCGGAATGATTCCCGACATCAAAAAGTTCTTTGGATAGAGCCGAGGAAACAATTTTCAACCTTACAAATTGAATCTACGTGGTCGGAGTCGCTGAACGATAATTTCTATCGGCGAATGAATCAAAAGTTATTCGACAACGCAAGGAAACGTGCTTGACCTTTCACTCAAGGTCGGCTAGTGTTTGCGAACAATTAAAGTTTACACGTCGTGACTTTCGGAAAAAGTCACCTTGTCAAGGTCGAATTGACGGGTCAAATTCTATTACTTTTTTCAAGTTTTCCAACTCGAAATGTCATTTTCTCCTGACAAAACTTATTTCTGATTCAGTTTTTTTCTCTCAAAACTTATTACATCTATGCATGAATTATTTACGATCTCATTTTTCATGCAACATCGAGTTATAAACTACATTACTTTTATTTACCTTCATTTTAAAATCAAAAAATTGTATTCCCTTTTTCGCATTCGTTTTATATTTTCCGTAAACGTTTCATGCATAAAAAAACCCTTAATCCATTTAATAACAGACCAATTTCCCGATAAAAAAATGTTTTAAATGTAAACTTATCAAGGAATTGGACATAAGAATCCCACTCGTAAATTGGATTAGCGATGAATAACGTTACGATCGAGTGGTAGAAAAGTGATGAATAAGGGCCCCTAAGTGATATCATAGATATCTCAGCGGTAGCAGATACCTTTGTCATGTAAAGTGAATTGATGAGTAACACTTTCCGTTGCCCATCGCCCCATGGTCATTTGCACCGCGTACGGCGTAGCGAAGAGTACGGCGCGCTGGTCAATGCAAAGCGGCCGGTTAAAATAATCGTCGCGATAATACGCGGATCGAGGTGCCGCCTCGCAATGAGAGAAATGGACAATATATAGTTGGCTAGCTATTATGGAGAACCATTAGATAGTCTACACGCCGAGATAACGAGCATTAACCTCGCAACGAGCACGTTGGGCGAGGATGGAGCTGCACAGCGTGCGATGCGATGGATCCGTAGGCCAACGCTCTGCGGCGGATCCCACTGCTCCAACCTCGCTTCTATCATTCTCCCTGCGATCTTCCTATATCGCGATATTCCTAACCATATTATCGCGTTTACGCAAACTCGATTTATCGCCAGCTTTAATTGTCCGCTTTTATCGCATTCACGAACTCATTCCGAACTCGATTCTCGTTTCAAAACTTAAAGCAAGGCGAAATGGAAAGGAAAATTAACAAAGGCATCGATTTCTCAAGCATCTTTTTCCTCGGTACTCGCATGTTTCCCGTGTACAATCGTCTTGAAATAAGCTTCGAAAGGCTGGAGGCATTTCAAACAAAGAAAATACTTTTTCAGGAAGTTTTTACAAGTAAAGTCAGAGAAGATACAAATTATTTACTCCCAGGATGGTTTTTATTCATCGCGTGAAGAAAGAAAAGCATTTTCCAAGGTTGCAGCCTTGGAAAGATCGCAAACTCCGCGGAGAACTTGGCATAATTCGAACAAAACGTAGAGTTGGAATTCGAAAACGCAACGACCCGGCGTTTCTCTTAATGACGCATGTCTTTTATGTCACTTGCAAAATTGCCGTTGTCTCTATAATTTCTAACCCGGCGTTTCGTCTGCGCAACATAACTGTAGAACTCGCTTGCAATTACGCGTTATTTAAGAACAAAAGAACGTTTCTTACGCGACACCATTTGATAGACAACAAAGAGCCATTAATTTACTCGCGTTTCCACGTGTTATTCCGCGATAAAATATAATAATTGTTGCTCGTTCAGATCAAAAGATGGCGGATGACAAAAGACGAAGCAGCGGACGATGGCGATAAAAGTCGGAAATGGGATTGGATAAGACTCGAGCGAAATATGCCCTGATTAAACGTGAACTGGCAGCGAAAAAGATATAATTTCATTTCACCGTGTTCGTATTGAACCGCAGGATTTTCTCGGATCTTGCCTTAACAACAGAGCGGATGGAAAAGAGTAAACGCTTGGAGTCGCGGATGATTGCTTCGTAATCCAAGCGGCTCATTTCGCATTATCCGAGGCATTCTTGTCTAACGTAGTCATTTACCAGTCACAATTCTTATCGGTCTTATCGGTCTGAAAGCGACATTGACAAGGCCATCAGTGCCACTGACATAACATCGCGATTCAGGTGAACCGCATCCCAGTACCATTGCTAAAATGTAAATGGACTTCGGGGCTCGTTTGACTAAATAGTCAGGAGGGACTGCAGCAAAGGTCCCAAGTCACTGCGCTCGGTTCACAGCATCGCTGAGGTATAATTCAAGATGAATGATTCTATTCCACTTTGTGCCACCGGGAGAATCCATTTGAATATCAACGTTTGAGATAGCGTATCAGTTGGTAAATTACATGCGAATGTTTATGCCGGAATTAATAAGCCCTTGGTGAAAATGTTGCTTAATTTTACGGCTAATAAAGCCGAGTGTCGAAATTGCAGAATTTATCTTTGCCCGTTGCAGTAATTGTACAACGGAGAACAAAAGGGTAAGATTTTCTTGAATACGTGGCCTTTTATAGCACAATCACAGTCGGATTCCTTATAGATTTGCAACGTTCGATTGTAGTGTTTCGCTTGTAAAGTACCCGTTTGATTCGATCACGCCGCAATGTAGTTTCACAATTATTATTTAGCCTTATCTCAATGAATAAGCTAACATTTGGAATGTAATGGTTAGATAATTGTGATAAATAGACTACCGTGTAGAAGCATCGAATCATTCTCAAACAAACTATATTCCAGGGTGATTGTAATTGTAAAATCACCATGAATAAGAAACTTTTTCGTAGCGTCGTCGCGAGGGACTTGAATCGAAGGAAAAAGGGGAAAAAAGCGACGATTCTTCCGGTCTTTTAAGGGCATTGGAGCAGGTTCAGCTGGTAATTTTTTATGGTTAAATTGGCTTGACGAATCCTTGATTCTTCTATTTCTAAATTCCTCGTTAACCTAGAAAAAAAGTAGCGGGCAGAGCTCCGGGCGATTCGATACGGCCGGAACGGGCCGGTGGGATCGTTAAAGTGTGATGCCCCCGGCAAAGGCCATTGTCGAGTCGAGGTCATTACCGCAAAACTCAGCTGGGTGGAATAACGAGCGTCAATCTTGAGTGACCGCGTACATTTCACGCGAGGAACTCGATGACGAGTAGCGTTAAGTATCAAGAAATTAAGTCGTCGCCGCTCTTGGTATCCATTAATCACCGCTACAAGTATACGCCCAGGAAAATCGTTAAAGCCGACGTAGGCGGCTCACGAAGAGTTTCGTATCTGCCGCGCTGCCTCCGACGTAGATGACGGCCAGGCGAGACTTTCCGGCCTAATAAATTCACTGTTCCCCGAAGCCGGCGAGCGAGCGAGTTGAAGGAATTCATTTCTCCGTCCGCGTTTGTACGTTCGTACTAGAGGATGAATGGCGAAGATGAGGGGCCGTAATAAGGAAAGTTTAACCGTGTCGAGTTTACTTTTTGCTGACAAACGTTCCAAGCGTTAATTACATTCCGCGTGAAGGCGCTCAATCGAATGATTCGCCACGGATATCTCACGAGTCCGCGGGATCCCGGACATCCCGGGCCGGAGAAAAATTAAAATTTATCCTTGTCAGGGCGTCAGCGTCAAAGACGCGACGAGTACTGACGCGAAATTGGAAACGGCGCGATTTATTTCACCTGCCTCTAATCACGCCCCGATAATGAGCAAAGGTCAAGAGATGAAGGAGACGACTGCCGGAACCAAAGAATATTTTCGTCAGGCTTGTTCACAATGCAATACACTGTAGTTCATCCTAATATTGGATTATTTATAACCAAGTCAAGTATAATACGTGATTAATCACTATTCCTCTCTCTGTCATGATTGATCGAGCCCGGCGCAAGCAGCTTTTTTGATTCATCCCGGCTATCATTTATCCAACTTGTATAATTATTCCCGCGCGATTAATCTTTCGAAATGTTTCCAACATTTTTTTCTTCTCCATCTCCAAAGAACTTAAAACATCGACTGAATTTATCGACGAAGACCATCTAAATCGGATCACCGCAGAAATTGTTTTCTCCTGGACTTGGAATTGCAAAGATTTTCCGTTCGATTGCCAAGCTCCGTCTCTCATTCATTGTCCTATGAAATGCGGTATAATAAGCAATCATCGGATAAATCTTCATAACCCAAGTAAATCCGGTCTCTCCGTAACGGACGATTACGAAGAGGCCGGGGCCTTCTTGGTCCATTCTTTACTTTGAAAACGTTGATGTCATATCGATAAGTTGTTTTTACGGGGACAAAGCCAGTTCCAGGCGAGATTCGCATCGCGATACTTTTCCCCATTACCATCACGCGATGACGATTCGAATGCCGGCCATTCATTGTTAATGATTGCATCTCGCAGTCCCTTGGGGCGAAGCCCACGAAGACGCACGAGGAGTATTCGTCGGGGAAAGCCGAGGTACCTCGGGTACTTGTTAGCGTATTAGCATGATCCCACGAGTGAACTCTGTCGAGGCTTCGGAGAGGGTCGAAGCAGCAACGGCGACAACAGCGTCGACATATCCGCGCGTAGTCGTAACGACGTGGATCAGGGAGAGAGCGAAGGTACGCGAGACGCGATGCATCGCGGAGGCTCGGCTACACCGACGAGATGCGCGCAATCACGGCCGCTCATCTCGGTAACTGGAAACCCCACGGCGAAGGCCCCACTCGGGGGCCCCAAGGCCCAGAACCACGCTGAATATAAGTCAGCCTTTATTTAACTAAACAGTGGCGAATCCGAGTAAATCATTCGAAGGCGGGAGCGAATAAGGCTCGGGCCTCGGCTCGGGGAGCGCGGCGACAGCTTCTAATGCATACGCTTATTCCGCCGGTAACAACTAGTAGCTCGCTTCGCTTCGCCTTCGCTTTGCCTCGGTCATGCCACATGCATAATACCAAGCGGTGCGTGCTAGAGACTCTCAGGCTCTCTCGTTTCCATTTACATAATTCGTTGTCCGGGCTTAAAAAGGGCTCCGTGTTTTCCGACTCCTTCCAAAACTCATCTCTCCTTGAATGGCCTTGCGAGTACCTTCTAGCGACCTTGAAAAGGTCATTCAATACCTCATAACATCCTTTTCAAGGACGGGATCGCGTATTTTACGAGGAGGATTTACGCTTCGCGCGTGACGCTGCTGCTGACTTTTACAGTGTTGTCCTCGCCCGACGCGCCGAGCGAAAACACATAATGACGATGCCTTTATCGCTCGCCCAGTTCAAGTATCGCTCATATCGTTTTGTACTTTTTCTTCGTCACGTCGTCAGGCGGAGAAGCAAAGCGCGCCTTGCTTTCGTAGAACGCCAAGAGGGCGGGGGACGCTTACGTCGTTACCACGAGATAGGACATGCATGCGCGCAGAAATCCGACCATTAAAATATATACTGCTGCTGCTGACCGTTCCATTCTCGCATGCTCGTTGCTGTGACACGACTTCAGAGAGAGAGAATTACGGGGGAAGATAGTAATACGAAAGATACGACTCTATCCGTGCCCACCGCGCTGCTCCTGCTACCACCGCGTTCTCCCGCGTTCTGCCACGTACTCATTCCCACCCCCTATGCGCTCCGCCTCGTTCTTATTTTCCTTTGACTCGCCATATGCGCCACACCCTCTTGTCCCCGGCTTCCAAGCTTTCGGGACCAAACGACGATCGCGCGGAATTTCATTCGCGAAATTAACGTTTGTTTTACGAGCTACCTACGTCGCGAGCTCTACGCTTCGTCAAATCCCTATATAATTTTCTCCAGGCTTTTCTTTTTCATCCCTCTACCATTCGTTCGAGTATTCGGTCGCGGAATAGTCGTAACAAATCACTCGACGTAGGGAAAAAATCCCGGCGTATAATTTCGTTGGAAACTGTTCGGTGCAGTACACATTCTGTCGCTTGGAATTAACACGGCGCATTTACAATATGCCCTGTAAGCCTCTCTTATTCTCGTGTCCCGTTCTTGTCCATCTATGCCAGTGCCACGTTGGTGTCTCTGCTCCCGGCCCATTTGCATATATGCAAATCGAACGATATAAGTAATTAATTCGCAATCAGCTAACGTTTCCATCGCGTTATACGCGACGGATACTATTCGTTAGGGGGCCGAAATATTTATTGATATAATCGCGAGATGACACCTTTTATGTCTACAAGTATCGAGATTTTTAAGCATCATTTGCAAATTATTCGAATTGTATCACAAAAGAATCACGCGCTCGATGAATTCGAAACGATCGGTGACCTTGCGATGATCTTGAAAAGTATCGCGATCGACCTGGAATCGTCGCAGTGAACTCAAAGATGACGCAACTCTTCAATTAAAAAAATTTCTAGCTAATAACCGAGCGGTAATTAATGAACCTCGAGTGATGTGCATGCACAGTCACGCTCGCGGTCGATATCTGCTGCTCCTCGTATTTACTGTAAGCCCCTACACATCGGAAGTTCTCCTTTCGAGGCGTTGATACGCCGAGCTTTGTGCATACTGTA
>JABFQM010002783.1:0-13785 GCA_022816865.1 Zelostemma sp. ZL-2020
CTTCTGATCGTCGGGGAAGTACAGAAGAGCCAGAAGAGACGGATCCGTGAAGGCTGCTTCGGCATTTACGAAGGCTTCCTTGCTCGTGAAAAAGCCGCGCTCGAGTTCTGCGTTTTCGAGCTGACGAGCCGAATAACCGATGAGACTAAGAGTGTCTTTTATTCGATTTCCCACCGTGTCGGTTATGACGATGTTGCTAATCTCCTCTAAAAGCTGCGACAAAGACTGCAAAGTCAATTTAGCCGAGGTCAATTGTTCAACCGCGCGAACTCGCATGAGAGCGTCGAGCTCCCAATCCCGTGGCCTCAAATCGTTCAGTGGAAGCACGGAAACTCCAGGAATAGGATTCTTAATTGAACAAAAAATTTCATCGTTACATTGTTTCATTGGCTGCGTTTCTCAGCGTCGAAGAATAAAGCTCACCAGTTCTGGAATCCCGAGCAAAAGTCGCAACTGGGAAAGAAAAACCCCAACGATCGCGGATTCGTCGGGTCTCACTTTTGCGCTTCCACCGGATTTCACGGATTCACAAATCTCGAACGGAGGATTGTTTATTACGACACCGCCCCATCTGTAACGTCAAATTAATGAATTGATACGAACTTTGAGACGATTTTACGAAATTGTTACCTTGGCGAATGAAACGCTTGGACGAGGTCAGAGCCTCGGGAACGACGCCCACTTTTATCGTAAATGTACAGCGGCGCTTCGTCGCAAGGAACCATGTAAACGACTAGATTAACGCAAGGATGCAAGCTCACTTGCGAGGCTGAAAAATTAATTGTAATTTTGCAGCTCTTATCGTAAAACGAGTCGATGTCTCGAAAGTTCGATTCGTACCCAACTTTTTCTCGAGCGGTGTAATTAATTGCGGCAACGTTTCTTCCGGCAAAGCGAAATGTTTTTGCCAGCGGCTGTTATCGGCAACTTTTTTCGGTGTCACGTCCAGAGGTAGTAAATACAGCCATTGGGATTTGATGGAAAAATTAGCCACCGAGGACAGATCGGCGACGAAAGGCTTCAAGTAATCTGAAATTAAATAGCGTGATTAAGAACATCGCAGCGTGTTTTTAGTCCCGAGTGCAATGAATCGCGAGACGTACCGTCAACAACGGTCGACAAGTTCCAATGAATTTTCAGTTTTTCAGGGTCAGGGTTTACAATCGTGAACAGAATGTCGTAGGCTGGACTGGATGGAAAGCGTCGTCGATTTTCTTCGTCCAAACTGAATTTCGTAGGGTCGACTAGGGTGTTTTTGGTAAGGGCCAGTGAGTTTTCTCGGAAAATCCATTGGGAGAGCACTTTGGCTAGTTCTTCAGCAGCTGAGAAAAAAAAAACAAATTTTTAGAAATATTGAAATCTTACTTTGGAAGGTTAACAAAAATTTGTAATAATATTAATTAAATTTTACAAAATCTTTAGTCTTTTTTCTATAGAATCAATTTAATCAAAAACTAGTGATTAAAGCCAAAGATTATTTCAGTTCAATTGTTTTTTACCCAAAAAGTTTGGAATCGACAACGAGATTCTGCGTTAGAAACGACATCAGATAACATCGTGATACGAAAACGTGAAAATTCAACGTTTTTCTCATCGACCTTCTAAATGTATAAACGCAGTAACTGAATAATCGTGAACAAATGAAGTATCAACAAAACGAATCAGCTAAATTTGAATAACATTGCGTGAGATAATTATTTTAAACATGGAAATTGCTACTCGGAAATCAATTATCTCGTAAACTAAACCCTCGAAATCATTTAAACTCCGCAAATCCGCGAATAATTCCAAGGCGCTCATCAAAGTCTCTCAATTTTCGAGCAAAGCATAAACAAACTCACTTGTCACCGTGGAAAAGTACACAGTTCTTTTAGAACCGACAAGAATCCCATCGTTAAGATTCGGCGCTTCGAGCAGAACCAAATCCCCAGATTTCAAATTGAAGTCATCGGAAACCTCCTCCAGCTCGTTGATCGTCGTAGCCGAATGTATGGAGGACTTTGAAACCACCGTACGCGATATGTTTAGCTTATAAATACCTAAAAAACGCAAAAAAAATGAAGAAACGAAGATACCAGGACAAAGAAATCCGCGCTTTCTTCTCCGGGAATTTGAGGTTACGAGATGAAAATTTCGAAGCAGCGAAGCATTTGACTTATTTCGAGCGCTTCGCTTGCGCGCGAAATAATCATTCCGCTATTTTCTGCGTCTTTATTACGCATATGTATACCAGTATGAGCAAAATGTCTGCTTAATTCATCGGCTAGAAGCACAGCGCGTTCGTGAGTGAGAGCTGCTACCAGCAAGCGCGTCTGAATCCTCGTTTCCAAGTGCGCGAGATCGGCGATTCCGGAATACGGAAGAGACACTCGCTGCACCGCTGTAGTGTACCACCAAAGAGGAAGACCCACGCCGAAGAAAAGTACTGCGAAGGATACAGTGGCGTAAACCCTGTACTTCTCTGAAACCAAAATGCGGTGAACGTTTGAAAAAAGGTCAGATTTTTCAGCGCATTATTCAAAGTTTTCCATCACTTTCCGCAGAAATGTCGAAACATCGTCGTTTAGGACTGACGTCAAAACGTCAAAAGCGTGATTCAGGATCACGATTGCTTTGCGATACAAAAGCATTTGCGCTCGTTGATTCTCATTTTCATTTCCCGAGCCGAACTTCTAAATTTCAAAAGAAGTGAGGCTTAAAAATAGATCGCGCATTGTTTGATAAAATGATTTTATCGCTGTATTTTAGATCGCGATAGAACGCGAAAGTTACAAAAAATGTCATACGTGTACTCCCGATCTAAATATATCGTCATTGAAATATATGTTCCGATGTTTATAGGTTGTTGAACTCGAAAGTGGCATATTCATTCTTCTTTCTGCCACCTCTTCCCTCTGAGTTGCACATTGAAAAGCGTAATTAATTTTAATAACATTTTAATGCATGGCAATTATTCAAACGAAGTATCAAAGACAATGAAAGCTTCACAGGAAAATTCCATCTTTTTAGAGATGGTTCTTCCAAAGAACAAAGTATCGAAGTATCTTTTTAATTAGTACTTTTGATTTTATTATGAACAATTAAAAACAGTAGAAAATTGCATATTTCGTAGTTCCTTTAGCGCGAGGAAATCGTCGATAAACACTGGCCGATCGCCACTTCTACATTAATTTGCTATAAAAATGATAGTATCTACATGCCACTGATTGATTAAATCTCAAGTTTGCATCAATTTCACGATCCGCAGCAATTAAAAAATATGATAACATCGACACGTAGACTAATTAAGCGAGTACAAGCCGATGAATCGATTAGTTGTGGAATCTGCAAGGTCGTAATGATGTAACTTCCGGCTAACGTAAAAAGGAAGTTCGGACGGCACGAGCCGCGTCTCAGATGGCGAAATCACGACGCCGATATTCGATACTAAGAATTCGATAAACGGAAGAAGCGGTTATCCAATCAAATCGATCGGAATTTTAGATTCTTTTCCTCTCGGAGCATTAAGTGTTTTTGTTCTCCGATTCGGGACTCCAAAAGCTAAAAATATCTTCAATGCCGATGAATTGATAAAAAGAAACTTTGTTTCATGCGATTGATTGGCTGAACAAGTGTTTTTGTACTATGCAGACTCGGCCATAATTATTGTAATGTTTATATTGTTTCTTGGACAATGCAACGAAAGAAAATTTTGCCATTTTTTTAGGTTTAAATTACGTTATAATTACCGTAGAGTGAAATTTGCAGCAATAGCACTGTTTTATGTGAACCCAATTTCACACTTCTATTCAACTCCCAAAATTGTACATAAGGTAAATGGACCGGGCCGTGAAAGAAACACAAAGAAAGTAATAATAATAATAATAATAATAATAATAATAATAATAATAATAATAATAAATGTCTTTATTGCCTTCTAAAGTACTATAAAACATAATAATATTACAAATTACGATTATATAATACAGGATAAGATAGTACAAGTAAGAATAGGCAAAAGGCCTATTATCAACTTCTTCTACAAAATAAAAAGCTATCGTTTCGGACAACACTCGTAGTTGAAAATAATTTTCAATTTTAATCGTAATCACGTTTTTCCCAGCCATGTCCAATACTGGGACATTCGTGCTTGCGACTACTTAATTGCACGTAATTAAAAAACTAATTACAACTGTACAAAAACAAAAAATGCAACTTGTTCTTAAGAGAATTCTACATTGTTTACGAAAAGAACAGAATCTCAAAAGTTATTTTTCACTTGGAAATCAGCGTTTGAATTTCGAATTTTGTTTGGGTGGTCCATTACCTTACACTTAAAATTTATTTTCCCAAATTTGCCAAATCAAATCCCCACGCAATAACTTCCTCGAATCGACTGTAAAACCACAGAACCTTCACATTTCTACATGCTAATGCACAAATTCACAGAAATTACAGTGCAAATATGCCTACAAACTTTTCTTTCAGCGTGCAACGGAGATTCCAACGTCCACGCGATACAACAACGACAAAAATAGGAGCAGAGCGATTCTGGTTCTGCATACTTTCAGTAGCCGGCGTCAATTAAATTCAAATTTTCAGATTAGCGAGTAAAACTTTAAGACCGGAGAACAAGAAATACAGCTTCCCGCGTCTTACCCCGGGCGTAGAACGCCCTTTTAGCTGAATTGCAGAACTCGTGTTCCAGATATAAAGAACCGAGCCGTCACGCTCGAGAATGCCGTGCCCCTTTAGCATTGAACGCTAGTGCCGTTTCCGCAGTGTCCGGAGCAGCCTTCGATTCAACCCTGAATCGATGTATCAAACCTGCTCGAATCAACGGGACCGACTACGATGTCATGGTCGGTGCGAGAGGAAAGAGCATTCGCTCGTGTTCAAAATTGTAATTCGCGAAGAAGGCATTGCCATTCGTCAGCCTTCGGACCGAGATACTGCGGAGAATTATCGAACAATCAAAGTTTCAGTAACTAACAATGGAAGAGCGCGAGGTCAATAGAGGAATTTGGAAAATCGTATTTTTCGTTGGGTCCATTTGAGCCGTCTTCTTAAGCTAATAATTCGATCGTGAAATTAACGAGGTCCAGCGCACGAAGGACGAAATTTGGAATGAGATGGACGGTCCCGTAAATCTGGTTAAAAAGTATGTACTCCCAAGAAAAAATACTGATTATGTATTTTTTCGAAGTTGAATCGGTTGAGAAACGATTGGTTTTTTAATTTTTATTGCGGTTAGAACAGGTGCAACAATAGAAATCAGATTTTGATGTTTTTGTCGAATAAACGAAGCATTTTAGATTACGAAAATGAAATTATCGTAATCAAATTTCCAACTTCCGGAAAAGAAGATCGAGAAGTAAATGAATTTTAAGATAACGTATCTTTCTTAATTGCCCATTTTTATTATTAAAACCGTCGTTCAAAGCAAAGTAAATTCGAGAAAATTGACGAAAATTAAATGTTCAAGTTTCAATTAGAATTGAAAATTTTTATTTCGCTACCTTTTTAAAGCACACTGAAGTCGTAATTTATTTATAATAACTAACTACTAATATAATTAATGGGAGTAGTTTCCTGTTTTTGAATATGACATTCAATTTTTCTAATATTTGAGCAACATTACATTTCACTGACATTTCATTAAGATCTTAGACACTAAGATAAAACTTATCTCATTCTTTAACCTATCTATTCTTATCATTTGTTGTCAAACTTTACAATCATTGCAGGGCAACAATTTTATTTTCAACTCATGTTTTTACATTTTAAAGGGATCGGTGACTTAAATACCCAAAGACCACAGATCTGTTTAAACACTTGTTTGCGATAAGAAAAGTAACATTTTTTTAAATGTCGATTTATTGTCAAAATTTCAAAACACGTCAAACGAAAGCCAGAAAATTGTGACAGGGCAAAAGTACACAAAAAAGCACTGCTTATCGTAAAATGATCGTCTTTTAAAATTTAACGTCTTTACGCGTTCAATTATCAATTACGATGTACGAGAAGATCTTTCGAAATGCAAATTCATGGCCCTAATAATGTTCATTTTCCAATGAGTTCTAACAATTATTTATACTCGAAACGAAAAATTGTTTACGTTCATCATGAACGTAAATATTCTTATCAGTAAAAATGCAAACGATTATCCTTTCACTATCAAAGCAATTCTTATATTTCTTCTCACATGCACCGCGGAAAAAGTCTTGGGGGAAAATCCATAATTACAGTTCAATTATCCATGGATTTGAATTATAATTGCATTCATAATTTCGGATCTTAATTCGCGGTTCCAAAAAATGCATTGAATAATAAGTATGGGTTTGATGAAAACAGCGTTTTTTTCGATGCTTTTCGGTCCTTTCGAACCGGAAATTCGAGGATTTTCCCACAATATTGTAATTCGATTTTCACCGTTCCGTAATAATTTTGCGTTTTATTAAAAAATATCGAAGATTCATCATCGCGTCAAGTCCGACGTGGCAGACGAGGGGGTTTAGTATCTCCTGATATGGTATCTTTGCTTTTCTAAATCTCTAATGTGTTCGTAATCGACATGACAGGAATTCAATTTAAAATTAGATCAAAGCCACACGTTCCCACAACCCGATAACCCAGTAAAATTAATAAAAACTCGCTCCCTAATCTCCTCCGAGTAAAAAAACACTGCAAGAAATTTAAAAAATGACAATAATTAAGAGTGTTCAATATTTCTTTCGTCATATTCATGTCCTACGTCCAACTTCTGTTTGATTCAAAAATCGCAACTTTAATGATAAAAAAAAAAACAAAGTGTGGCAATTTTCGCCACTTCTGATAACGATTTTCTCCAACGATAAACGGATTACAAATCGGATTTCAAATGCAAGGTCTGCTGTCGAGCATTTACCCAGACAAACGCATTTATTTAATGAGAAGAGAAGAATGCAATAACAGAAAAGAGGGAAGAATCGCAAAAGAGGGGTGATGCTTCAATTATACGCGAGTCCGGTTTTATGCAGCAGTCACCGGTCCAGCAATGAGACGTTGAAAGCCAGTCGTCGGTGAATGAACAGACGCGTAACGATGAAGACATGCTTAGAAGTACTTCCTCGTTCTCTCAAAAACGTTTCTCACATTATTCATCGTTCCACCGATAAATACTAATCACTGTTTCCGTAATCAAATTTCAATTGCATCCAATTTTAAACAGCAGAAAATCAAAACAGAACAAACCAATAGTTTTATCTCGGAACAATCAATATAGTAACAAACCAATAGTTTTATCTTGGAAACCGACGAAATCGACAAAAATTGATGACTTTTCAACATTCATCAATGTGGGCTTCAAAAATATTTATAATTTTTATGGTTCTAAGCATTTAGCAACCGCATTACAAAATGTAATCGTAAAAACATTAGCTCGATCTATTTGTTGTTATTACAATGTTTCTCGTATCGTGTTATCGATGCATTTACCAATAGTCGCGCACTGCTTTTGTAACATCCAGAATAGTTGCGTCGTTAGAAGTAGAAAATTTCAGGTACTACGAAAGAATCAAAGTGGGGGGGGAGGGGGGGAGCGGAGGAAGTGTTTTGCAGCATTGCATGTGAATGTCGCTGCGTTTAAGTTTGATCATCTTCGTCGACTATGGAGTAGTCGTGAAACTCTCTTCTCTGAGCTTACATCTCTAACGCACTTGCATCTTTACATCTACAATGCTAAAACAGTGATTACTTTTGAAGAACTAGAACCCCATACTTTCTTTACGGATTAATTTCATCGTTTCAAAATGAAGGTAAATAGTTTTTCAACATTTCGATCATTATTTTTGAAAAATTATGAACTATTCGCGCATATGTTTATCTATGAATTTCTGCTTTGATTTTTCAAAGATTAGAGCATACAGGATTAACAAATTACTTTTTTTCGAAAGAAAAAACTGTTAGCAATTACGAGAATGTACTTGAGAAAAATTAAGGGTGGATTTGGGATGAAGTTACTTATACTGAACTTTAAAAAAATACTAGAAATTGTTACGTTTTTGAAAAATTGGGTATTACGATCAACAAATTTGGTTGGTCTGGAATACGCAAATGGAGCGAAATTTGCGCACATTGATTGATACGTCAATGGTATGAATTTAAATTGATAGAAATTGAAATTGTTAATATTTTACGAAATAATTGATATCTTTATGTAAGGTCGTTTTTTATGTTCCCTAAACAATCTTGATTTGGAAGTAACGAGTTTTGGAATAGGAATCTCATGTATAAATAGATTTATACATAAAGTTCTAGTTTATGAACATCCTTTCCAAGAGATTCATGAAACTGATGCGAATTTTATTGCATGAAATTCAAAAAATAATTAAAAAGCGGAAACGTGTGTAATCATTTAAGGTATAAAAAACCTGTTATCTTTCATTTGCTCAACTGTTTCTGAAGAATTGTAATTAATGAATAATAAAATTTGTTTTTTAAAATATTTGCGCATTCTACAGTTATACTGGCATTGAATAATAAATAACCCAAACGGAAATGCCAAGTTTGACGTAAATGGAGTAGACACGTGTCCACATGTTCAGATGAAACCACTTGGGAAAAAATGAAGCGAATCATCAACACTCGAATCCATCAAAAAAATTATGTCCATGTTAACGCGACTGCGGCGAGATTTTAATTAATTTTAATTACAATGGCATCACACATTTTCGTTCGAAAAACAAAACTTTGTTAGCGAACTCTCGCGAATTTATTCATTAAAACGATAACAATTCTTTTACAGTTCTTCCGGTATTTTCTGGCGAAACAAAATTGAGCTGAACAAACGTTGTTTCTGATTAATAATTAATTTAATAAGATTTTTTTGCTGCAGCCTTAATTTGAACTTGAACTCGCCAAATTTCATTTATTCAAATAGTCTCGGATTTTAATTCTTTTACAAGTACATATAATTAACTCTATCACGAGCAATTGACAGATGACACAATTCTTGGCATCTACTTGAACTTAACGTGTCATCCTCCGTAGATAATTTCATATCCATTGAATTCACGAAAATCTATCATCTGATCTAGCTATTAAGATTTCCCCGCCGAGAAATATTTCCGAGGAAAAAGTACGAGAAACGTAGAATTTATTTGCTGCATCATAACGGTGATAGCAGAGAGACGCTCGACCCTAATTGACAATCTACTGTTTTCGCAGAAAATCTAACCATTTTGCGCCAGCGCGAATTCCCACATTTATTTTACCCTCTTTCAAAGTACGATTCCTTCACCGAAAATCAAGAAATTACAGTTTTTCCCATTTTCCATGGTCTTCTAATACAAATCTTTTAAAATAATTAACCCCGATGAAAATTCGCGCCAACATAATGGTACTTTTAACCTCCATAAATGGCCGGAAAGCTGCTCTATTCGCACACAATTTTCTCGTAAAGTGTTCTTGTAAAGTTTATTTTCGTAAACGATTGTTCGCGTACTGAATGAAAGCGTGTCTATAAATAGTAATATTTCTTATTCGATAAAAAAAAGCTTAAAATACATGCTTTACTCTTTCGCACTATTATGTCACTTGCTTATTTAATTGAGTTAATCATTCATGGAGATTTCAGGCTAGACGTTTAACCCTTGTAATTTAATCACACGTGTTAATAGATACGAGTAGTTTCTGGTATTGTATGGAGAATATATATGATTTTGCATAGAATTATTTCAAGATTTTTATTAACAAACGCCGGTAACAATAAAGCGGCTAAATATGAATCGTTGGAATGAATCATTTGTAATTAATCACGATTAAAGGGAAAAGTACCCTCGATTTCTCAATAAAATTAATGACTTGATATTTGTTCTATTCAATACAACGCACAAAAAAATTACTGATGAATGCAGATAAATTAAGAACGTTATTTTCTATTTTTCGATTTAATCAAGCTTTTGTTTATTTAATCGGTGCTTTGTGTAGTCATTTCTCAATTGACTTGATTAATTAAGGTCTAAGATTCGTTTACATTCCATTGGCACTCGATAAACGAAAGCTTTATTCAACTGGAAAATCGAATTTAAATAAATGACATCCTCAAAATGCATAAAATACATATAAGTTTAAATTAAAATTAACATCGTAACTCAAACCCAATTTATTTGAAGAAAAAAGAAAAAAAACGGAAGAAAATTGCATTTTACCGCAAAAATGTCTTTCATTAATAATTTTTGCTCGGTAATTTTTTCAGGATAAATGAGGATCATTTTAAAAGATATTATTATAATTTTGTAGAGAAGATACCACTGTTTTTTCTTGGGTTTTCGAGGTGTTTCTTTGACCCTTAAAGACTAGATTTAGTGTTCTTTTTATCAAAATGTATAACAGTTAATCAAATAAGTTATTGTCTTTTAGAATTGCAATGAAAAACTTCAAACGAGATAGACCAAAGAACGGGATCGTACAGCAACCAAGAAAACGGCAATTGTACGGTGAAACAAGAGGTGATATAAATACAATATTTCCACAATAAATATTTAAAAATTATGTGAAATAATACACTACGCATGACTCACTGTACCCTGTAGCAACGTATGTAGCATAGTTTCAATTAAAAAATTAACAATGCACAGAGAGCAAAGTTTGGTTGACTTGACCAAAGTTTTTTCGGTAAAACTTGACACTGTGATTTAGATAGCCACAATTAAAAATGATGCTTTTTTGTTTTCAATACACATGTAAACTCTCAACACATGTATGTATCGAGAACAAAAAAACATCATTGAGGGAACCTAATTTTCCAGTTGTAGCTGTCAAAATCACATCGTCGAGTTCTCACGAGAAAACTCCAGTTGAGTCGATCCAAAATTTTCCCGGGGTTTTCAGAGTTGCAAAAGAGTTTAATGATGACAGTACAGAAAAAAAGATAAAGCAGGGTAAAAAGAGCAAATAATTCCTAATTATACAATACCATAAACACTAGAAAAAAAATCTTGTGAAATCACATAACTCGAAACACATTATTCTTAAACAACAAATATTTTGAATGACTCATGTTTTTTCACGTGTTTCCGTAAAAACACTGGAATTCTATTGGTTGTTTGAATCCAGATGAGAGCGTTGAAAGATAAATTGGAATTCTCAGTTTGAAAAATAACGGAAAGTCCGAATGGAAAAATTCGTGTCGCTCTCGGACAAGACTAAGATACAATGAACGCGTTTCCTTTTAAAAAAACACATATATATAACGGTATCAAATGCCGAGAGCTCGGCCCTTAGCCCTTGAAATCCTTACACTCGAAGAGCACAGTCTCTGTTCCGAGCTCGAAACAGAAACAACAAATTTGAAGTTTTTGTTGTGAGATTAAGAAAGCTTTTGATTTACATACGAAAACGCCTCCACGTCTGCTTCTATTTTCTTCTGGAGGTAGGAAAAATAATAATAAGGAATCCTTGTTTTCATTGTCTTTGGATATTGGGAACAATTTTTTTTTCACTTATTTTGTATGTTTTGTCAATAATTGTCAATGACGCAATAATTATAAAATGATACATCATCTATAAAATTCAAATTCTGTTACGCAAATAAAGTTTTTTAATTGATAAATATTTCTGGTTGAAATATCAAACAATTTTGTTAAGGTGGATCGATACTTTAATGCAAGGGTGGATTGGAAAAAATATTTATATTGCAACATAATTAATAACATTTAATATGCCGGGATAATTTATTCAACAATATCTTCTTCTTCACGAAAAAAAATTCGCGAGTGAAAAAATTGTACAAAATTGTTCGTAATGAGCAATTGAACATTTTAACAGTTTTTTAAAAGAAAAATTTTCATTTCTCAGCCAATTTGCATGATTGGTCATTTATATTGTTCACAAGACTTTTTACAACAACTTGACCGTGGCATTTTGAAAAATATTCATTTGCCAAAAAGATACATGCATTTGTTTAAAGAATTTTTGACCGACTTACTAAACAAATGCACGTATCTTTTTGGGAAATGAATATTTTTTAAAACGCCACGGTCAAGTTGTTGCAAAAAGTCTTGTGAACAATATAAATGACCAATCATGCAAATTGGCTGAGAAATGAAAATTTTTCTTTTAAAAAACTGTTAAAATTTTCAATTGTTCGTTACGAGCATTTTTGTACAATTTTTTCACTCGTGTATTTTTTTCCATGAAGAAAAAGATATTGTTTAATAAATTATACTGGCATATTCAATGTAATTAATCATGTTGCATTATTATTTTTTTTAATTCACCCTTTCTTAACGTATAAAATCCCGCCCGAGAAATTGGGCGGAATTATTACGAAAAAAAGCTTCATGAAAAGCTGTCTGCATAAATTATGATTTACAGGTAAATTCATTCCATGAAAGTATTTTAAACAGTAAAATCTTTGAAATAAAAACATTACAAAACATAAAATAATACGAATCTGGTAAAAAAAATTTAGGTGAAGGATCATAGAATTTAGTTTGTCTTTTGGGAAACTCAAACCGAAGTACCTGACATTCCGGTCCCAATTGTTATAGAACAAGACCGAAAACCATATCTGATATTGATTTTTCAAGTGTAAATTTTTTCTATACTAATTCAAAATTCCTCAAACAAATGACCTGAAAATCTCACCATTTTGTTATTAACCAAACTCACGTATTTTCACATGTAACGCAATCAAAATCAAAATCCGAAAAAAAAAATTAAAATTATCAAGTCAAAGTTGTTTGCATTGTTTTTTTCCAAATTTTATTTCTCGTGATCTACTGAATCGATTTTGATAAACTAAACGGCGTTCTAATCAGCATAAAACAAAGTTCTAACGAGTAATTTTTTCAATAAACAAATGTTGTATTTTCAGTTTTTTTTAAATATATGTTTTCGAAAAATCTATTTAATGTTCTCAATTGAATTAGGAAATTGTGAAAATATTTTTGAATTTGTTAGACGTTTGCGAAGAGAACACCGTTGAGATAAAAATGGCCCGCGATAAGTTCTATAATTATTTAATTATTGATAATACGCTCTTGCACTGTTAGGATTTCACACGATTAAATCGCCTAGAAATATGTAAGCAACAGAAAATTTCTGCTACATGAAAAAAAATTGATTCATTTTAATGAATCGTTAAAAAAATTACATCGATACTGTGATTAAAAATCGCGACGATCAATTAAATCAGTAACGAGTGATCAATTAAGCGCATTTGAAAGGAACGAGTTTTAATTGTTAAAACATCAAACAGCTGAAAACTCAATAATTACAACATTAGTATTATAAATTGCATTTACTTTCGTCAGGACTTATGAAAACGAATTTTTTCTACTCATAATGCAACTTTATAATGTTTAGATTATTACAAATTAAAAGAGGAATAAATTTTTGAAAAAATGTGTTTCTTTCTCTCTCGGGTTTAGATTTTGATTACGTACTTAAATACGTGAGTTCGGTCAAAAACAAAATTTTTAGTTTGAGGAAAGAAGGGAGCTTGGTGTCAAAAGTTGGATTTCGAGAGGAAAAAGTACAGTATGAAAAAAATACCGCTGAATCGATGAAAATTGGTTTCAAATTCATAGGATAATTATTTATCCAATTATTACGGTTCAAAGTTAAGCATGCAATGCAACCTTGAGTCTCTAGTTTAGCCCACCTGAGGTGATCGCCAGGGACACTGAAAATGCATTTATGTAACGCAAGCATGTTTAACTCGCTTTTCCATGCGTGTATTCGGTAGTCAAAGTAGGCATTTCGGCGACTGCATACGCGACTCAGTACTGCGCATGCGTACAGTACGCAAAAATGAACTTT
>JABFQM010002784.1:0-13784 GCA_022816865.1 Zelostemma sp. ZL-2020
TGTATTATTGATAAGAGAGAAAGAAACGATAGTTTTTTGGTATACAAATTTAGTTTGTATAAATATGTCAGTTGTTACGTTGTATCGTGTTTTATTTCCAACGCAATAAACAACATCGAACAAACGAGGAAAATAATTTTTAGGTCTTTAAAAAAAGCGCTGCGCTCGCAGCGCCATCTAGCGAAAGCGCGCGAAATTTACATATATTTTTTTTTAATACAGCGAACTTTTGATCGATAAAAAATGGAAAAATGAAGGAACGTGTGTAACATGTTAAATACATTTTGTTTTATTGCTTAATGTACGTAATAGTGAACAAAATATCAACTCTTTTGTAAGATTGTGCTACAAAATCGTAATATACTACAAATACGTGACTGTATGTACATGTAATATACGCATTTCACATTAAAAATATTTTTCAACTTCGAATGACTGCATATACGTATTATAATACATTCACCTTTGATTATGTTGATTATTCATATTGCAATAAAACATACAGTCTAGAAATGTACTCTAATATAATTTTGTCGAATAACTTGAAATTCATCGCTGAACAGTTGCCATCGATCGATACATCTTATTTATTACAACAGAACTACACTTTGCGTAACTCATTAACGTTTTTGATGATAAGGAGAATTTCGGCGATCATCCAAAGTTACTTTCACACGCTGTCATCTGAAAACAAACACGCGTTTCCATGAAAATGCAAAATACAATCGCACACAAAAATCAAGTTAATCTCGTACCATGATACCACCACTTGGTTTTCTTTGGGTTCTTGTTGCATGTTTTTACGTAAAAAGAATTGTCCGGTGGCCTTTTCTGTAACAATCATAACAACGTTAAACAAATGCGCATGGCCGTTCCATGGAAAAAGCTCACTTTTTCTTTGCAACTGCTGAGCATGGAAACTATGCTCAAACAGACGCTTTGGACGCTGAGCGCGGGCGACCAATCGTCCGTAAGGATTGACAAACAAATGTGACCGTTGCTATAAATATGGGGATGAACAGGAATGTTGTTTCCGATAAACGTGACCTCCGGGGAGTCGAAGGGGTACTTGGAACTAAACTTGAACTGAAGCTGGAAACGCTCTCCTTCGTACAATGTGCCTTTAGCGCCTTCCATCTGGACGATCCATTGCGTCAAATTCTGACCAACCATATCGCCGTCTACATAAACTCCTGGCGGAGGTTCGCGTATAAGTGACATCAACTCCTTTTGCAAGCGCCTCTAAAAAAAAGAACAAAAAACATCAATAACTTTATTCCATTATTTTGTAATCGGAAAAATAAAACGTCAGGTTTTCTTCGCGTCGCAAAATTAGAAACTTCAAGCATATTTTCCGCGTTGTCAAAGGTCTCGGGAGAATAAAGATCCTCGATCTTTTTCAAGCATTCCAATTTTTTTCGTTTTGAATTTGCAATTCTTCGTTTTTGGGAAGGAAAATGGGAAAATTTCGTTCCGGATGGAATCGAAGACGTCGCGGAGGAAGCTTCGAAGCTGTTTCGAGCTCAATTACCTTCGATGGAGACAGTGCCGCCATTGTTGATAAATCGCTGTCCATTAAAAAACATAGACATTTCTTAGATGGAAATAATGCGCTGGCGAAGAAGCAGCATCGGGCGCTTCGCACGCATCGTTCTTGTAATGGCACTCACGAGCAGTATCGAATTATTACATGTTCTTTATATCGAGTAAAAAAACTAGATTACGATGTAGTTGTCGTGGATCACAAAGAAATGTTATGTGTCACGGTTTGACGGTAAGTACACACATGTAATGCAGTCACTACGATTCATTTGCGAGTCCTACTGACAAGAAAGTACGATTAAACAAACTAAAATTACAATACGATTGCGCATCACGATATAACATAAAACAGCGGCATAAAGCGCAGACGACCTGTCAGTGTCAGTTATCATGCGCAGTCTTCTCCTTCTGCAATCTGCAGTTACTCGGTCAGAGTTCGTTTGTCTTGCTCCATCTCTCTCTTTCCCCGAAGAAAAGAGAGAGAAAGAGTAGAACGATGTCAAGCTAAATTGGCAATGTGTGCGTATGTACATGCATTCACCCATCGAATTTCAGCAGTGCTGCCACAACTTCCAATTGCAATACCAACAGATTTGACTCGTTCTCTACTTTTTACATAAGATAGAAAAAGATAGCGATACTTTTCGGTATATCGACATGTATTATTATCGATAGTATCGATTACTCGATTCGAAGGAAAGGAGAATTCGGTGTCTCCCCGTCAACAAGTAATAATTTAAATGAAATGTGGAAAAATACTTTAAATATATTGAAATTATGTGCGCCAAAGAACGTGACGTGTTCTTTAATAAACTTGTCGCTTTTGTCGAGACATTTTCCAATTTTATCGAAACAATTCCACATAACCTCAAATTCTTACGGCAAATCCAATGATAGAAGTTTACAAAGAAGATTAATGCCGAAAATGGACGAGGGTACGGAAGGAGAAAATATTTTTGAGATGGGATCCTCGATGTAAGTACTTTTTTTTTATTTATACAATTTTCATGTTTTTTTCGAACTTTTGTGCAATTTTACAAAAAATGTTAAAAAATTGCAGAGATGACATTTTCCCGGATGAAAACACCCCGAATCGCTTATTCAAAGGTATACCTTTTAAAAAACTGCCGATTTGCAACATCCGAGTCAGCAAAAACAACACGATTTTGTCTTTGACCAATTTCGATGGTGAGTTTTCGGAATTCATGATTCGTGAATGAATCGATCGTTGAATTGAAACGAGAATTTTCGTTTTTCAGGTAAAGTCCAAATGATATACTCTTGCGGAATAGAAGGTTTTAAAAATGCAAGAAAAGGAACCAACATCGCGGCGCAAAGTACAGCACTTACTTTCGGAAACGTAAGTCGAATACAATTAAACCATCTCTATCGAATCAAACAAATTTGCACAATTTCCAGCGACTCATAACAGCTGGATACAAAACACTCCGAGTCCGGATTCAAGGATTGGGCCCTGGACGATTGGTAAAAATTGCAATCCTTTTTCCAATGTTTATCAACTTTATTACATAATCATTGTATTTTTGCAGTCGTCCATAAAGGGATTAGAAATGTCCGGCTTGAACATTGTGTCGGTCACGGATAGTACAAAGATATGCTGGTATCCACTCAGACCTCCGAAACCAAGAAGAATATAAACATTTTCAAAAATGTTAAAATAAGTAGAAAATTAGTAAACCAAGTGTTGTTTTATAAAATAAAAAGTTCTCACGAAACTACGATTTTATTCAGTGACATATATTTACAATAAAATACATCAATACTTCACAACACATTATCACAGTCTGTCGCTTTTTTATACATAACACGAATATAAATAACAGAATAATTCCAGTTGATCGCTTATTCTAATCAATTTTTTTTTCTAGATACATTAGAGGAAACTGCCGAGTCAGCGCTTCTTACAAAAAGTATACACAAAGCATGTGAGGTTCTCGTAATTGTCTCGATCGCATTTACGATCGATTCCCACTAAGCTGGCTCCTCGATGACGTTGCGTTTTCCTCGGAAATTGTACTTTTTGCCTTTCTATTTCACTTGGTCCACGATCCAAGGAATGTACTCGGACACCCTGGCGTAGAGTCCAGGTAGACGACGCCGGGCGCAGCCGATTCCGCTCGAAACAACTCCGATCACCATTGTCTCCGTACTTTTGTTCCCGATCATCAAAGGACCGCCACTGTCTGCCTGAAATCATTCCAGTTGCAACGCGAAAAACAAAGCATTCAACTTATTTACCCAGCAGGAATCACGACCGCCTTCCTCGTGACCAGCGCACATTTGCCCGGACTTGACCCGGCTCTTTTTTCCCTGACTCTCGTACCACTCGGAGCACACCTCGCTCTCCACCACGCGCACATCGACTTTTTGCAACGTATCGGCTCTTTTATCTGCAAGAAACGTATTGAATTTGTATCGTGATAACATGATTAATTTTTTCCACGTTTTTTAGAGACGCTGATTAAAATGGAGCAGAAAAACGGAATGCGCATACATCGAGATCGGTCTTCTCCGAGCCAACCCCATCCGGCGACGACTGCGCTCTCTCCCTCAAAAGTTCTGTACCCCGGTTCGCCCGATTCCATTGGCAAACAAGCCGGTTTGACACTCTCCGACCAAGTTATCGCCTGTACCATTTCCAAGAGAGCTACGTCGTTCATGTATAAACCGCACTTGTGTTCCGGATGTACGACGACGTTACGAACACTTTCCTCCCGGGCAGCCGGAACTTCGGCTTCTTTTAAATTATGCTCGCCCAGAGTCACTCGTAACTGGCGAACCGGTACGGAACTCGTTCCCCTGAAATGGAAACTTTCGTTTTGCTATCCGCCCGTAAAACTCGAAAAACTAAACAACTCGCGAAATTTCATTTGCATAATTACCCCGCATCGGAACTTTACGAAAACTCATCGACGTTTAGTTAACGACGTGCAAAAAGAATTTTTTCAGCGAGAAAAAGTTGAACGAGCCCCGGCAATTATTCAACCGCGATAGCGAGTACGTCTTTTAACAACGGTACTAACGGAGTCTTCGTTATATGGGCTCTTTGACTAATTAATCGCTCCACGGTAGCTCTGAATAATTAACAAAATTACGGCATGTTCGCTTCCTTCTCGTAATCTCCATTTTGGCCCTTCTCCCCTCCGTTTCATCCCTTCGCGGCAGCCGCAACAGGGAGAAACAGTCGGAGAGATCGGACTCGGCGATTTAAGCGAGCCTCCTTTTTTTTCTCGCCGATCCTTGGAAAGCCTTCTTAATGAACCCTTCTATCCTCGTTTCGTCGTTGCCATTGTTCCCCGATCAGCGGACGATCGAGCGCGCTTTAACGGCGAGTAAATTTAATTAAACGTTTGCGGATTTGCATCGAAAATATAGGCTTTCCGAGAAAAAGTTGTATGATTGTAAGATTCGATTGATCAGATTGTACAATCCGCGTAATTGTAAGATTGCGCGAAAATTGTGATTAAGAAAAAATTGACAACACGTTTAGTTATCTGGGTTTGTTAATTTCGCGGAGAAAGAATGAATAAAGATCGCGTCGCGAATGGAAATTCATCGGTTTAATCCGTGTAAATGTATGAACGGTTCGGGAATGAGGGAGAAAAAACGCCGCTGGGTTAATTGTCTTGGAAATTAATTACTGGGAGCTCGAATGCGAGAAGCAATAAGGAGGGATTAAAATCGAGCACGTCTCGTATTTCGTCGAAGAATTCATCGCGATATTTTACGTATTACTGGGCGTTTTGCACGTATGCTTGTGTAATTACGGGGTGTTCGGTAATCCACATGCACGCAATCAGGATGCAGTACGGCAGCGGATTCTCTCTCGCGTGTACTCCATTTGGGCCACGATAGATGTGTGTACGCAATAGATATTTGTTTGACCGCTATACTCCTCGGATATTCGCACTCTCCCTCGAATATAACATTCCCTTCGCTTAACTGTCCAATAATTTACATGCTGTGTACAGTTCGCTGTGTCAACTTTGCGTGGTCCGCGTTCCCACCAAGTGTGATCGGCCAATAATAAACCGACTTTAGATTGCAAATAGAACGTGCTCGAATATCGCTTTTGTATACGCCGCGGAAGTCGTTCATGGGGAACCCTTTTCGTGCACTTTCATTCGCTCTGGGGCTTTTTTTGCGATTTCCCATTTTGCGGGGATTGCTCGAGGGGAGATGTTTTCGTTTCAGGAATTTTCTTGCGAATACAACTGGAATTCTGGCGAACCCGGGAAACCTGGAATAGTTGAATTTGTGACGACGCTTTGTGTTAAAGTATTTTTGAGATACTTTTTGCAGAGGTGACAGGATCAATGGAGTTCGTAAGGAATAAAAATGTTACAACCGATTTCATCTTCATTGCTACGATTGTTAATTTTCCTATTGACTTTGATGGATCTCGTAAAATGTAAATTTTATGATAGCAAAAGTTCTGGAAAAAGGTAAAAGTGGGAGTGAGAATCGTTTCTCGAGTTATTGGATTTGTGTCATTTTCGCGTAAGAAAAGGTTTTAATTTTCTGAATGTTTGAATTTTTCTCGCGAGCGTGATATGTAAAAAGACCAGGCTTTAAACTTACAAAGCGAGGCATTTTTTAGTGTAACCAAATTAAAATTAAAGCAGAACTCCATGGATTTTTCCAGATTTTGTTTAGCAAAAAAATCCGAGATAAGAAGCGAAAAAAACATCGAGGGCGAAGAATCGGAACCAGAGGAAATTATTCCATCCTTCACAGAATTTTTCAGGATTTCGAAGGAAAAACTCGAAAATTGTTTATCTATAATAATAAATATTGATAAAACTGTCAGCGCACGTAACATTATTAATTATTTACTTCCTCAACTTTTTGTAGCATGTACAAACTATTTTGTGACAGATCAAGAGCGTTTTTACGGAAAAAAATGTATAACCGGTAAATCGGTACACGAGCGGTCGGTTTTATCACTATTTTGTTACGCCGCTGATAAGAATCCCTTCAAAATAATATCGTATTCCTCGGCGTTTCATAGCGAAATAAATTTTTACCGTACTTCCGAAATAAATTGAAAATTTATTGAAGTTTCTCCCGAACAATTCTTCTTTTCCATAAATTTTTATTTGAAAATTCGAAATAAAACAAACTAAGGTAAATATCCCAATCATAAAAGATCGAAGATTAATACAATCTTTTTTAAAATGCAAAACATCACAATTTCTCAATTTTTAAATGTGTTTTTTAACTTGATCACAATAGGAACACCTGAGATTTTCCGACCCAATTATGGACACCTACGATATTTTCTTTGCTACTTATTTTTAATTCGATTTGCGTGCATCCTAACATTCACCGATGTTCAAATTATCATAAAATCACTTTTCGTCATTTTTACGATGTAAATCGAAGAAAACTGAGACACTATTTGACACAACGGCCATAACCATAACAACGGCCGTTGTGCGTTATGGCCATAACGCCATAACGCACAACGGCAGACGCGTGTACTAACATTTCGGAGCATTTTATTTATTCGAAATATTGTTGAAAACAAATATTAACTTTCCTTAATTTGAAACGTAAAAAATGGTATCCTGACAATATTAATAATCACGCTTTTGTTTAATTTAAAGAAATGGAGACTTAAATCTTGAATCCCAACGGAAACGGCTGTTAGGTTCTTTTAGGATCTCGACAAGAGAGATAGTAACGACATTCCGGTTGCAGATTCCGTAGCGATTCGTAACAAAACGTTTCTGCTACGGAACACTCCCGTCACGAGGGACATAATTCTTGCATTTTATCATTTTCGTCGTACTTTTACGACCATGAACCTCCAGAATCCCACGTATCGTTTCCGCTTACGTATCGATTGGAACGGCAAAGTTCGAAACAAGGATTTCGCGATGCGAAACGTGCTTTCTTGCGGAACTATTATCAGTGGTGGACGGTCTATTATTTTTATTAACTGCGAAGCTTTCGTCCTCATTGTTATTCCGTCGTCGAAGACCATACTTAAATCGCGTCGTTATTATACGAGCGCCATATCTTCGAGCAATTGGGCTTCACATATCATTTGAATATTTGAATTGTGTATCACGCGTGCCGCAAATCATTTTCGAAGAATATGCGTTTTATTATCACCGTCGTTAATTTTCCGGATTTGCATTTACACCTCAATATTTTCGTGCTCGCAATATTTTATAGTGTTTGTATTTTCTTCGTCGATTTTGCCGTTTTTATCCTTTTTTTTAATAGTTGCGTTTTCGGTTCGGTAAAAAATCGTTTTTAAAGAAAAACTGTGATACGTTTTCGATAAAAAAACAGTAAACTGGAGACGCGATATAAGTGTGTTAAAACCGTTGCGATAAGAAAAAATGTATAGCTAAAAGCGCGACGTATTCGAAGACAAAAAATTTGATTTTTCCTCGAATTATTTTAATTTTCCTTTACCGAAACTTTATTTAATCCGCTATAATCGACGTGAGCTCAACTGCCGAATGTATTGCGTCGGTAAACCGATGCAAATACTGCTTAATTAAACGATCCCTATTTTTCAAACGTTGCTTCGTAACCGAGCAATGTATATTTCACTTTGTACTCGGGATCCTTTTTGCGCTACCGCACAATTTGTTTGAACATCATCTGCTCGAAAAAACATATCGACGATTCGCGCGGTCTGAGACGGAATTCGAGTTGTTCGGAAAATTCGTTTCATTTCCATTATTTCGTATAAACGATTCCAACAAATTATAAAACTTCATATTTTCATTAACTCGAAATTTCCCCGTTGTTTATTTTCCCTTCGTAACATGAAAACTTACGTGCAAAGGCAGTGAGCCGCGGTGAGGATAAATTTCGTTGTTAAAATGGTCCCGGCGCAGAAATGTCCCCCCAGCCTTGTAATGCTCACCAGCCATGGAAATTCTCGCGGAATAGCATCTTGACCCCCGACCACTCTCGGGGATCGTCCGTTGAACTCGCCCCGACCGCAAGGAACATCAGCCACTGGTTAAATAATACATTATCACTCAATCAATTTTCAATACATCGAAGAAAAACCTTATCGATTCCGATATTTCATAATTTCCAATGAATCCGATGAAATTTCAAAATAAAACGTGTTTTCGTAATCCAGCGAAACATGGCTTGATGATAATGGAAAGCGATCGCCGAAGGGTAGATTCCATCAAAATCTTGGGACATTAAAGTGACCGTAAAGCCGATAATTAATTAAATGGAAACATCGAAACGTTGCTGACGAGAATATGAGATCCGCAGACAACGCGCGTCTGAAATTATAAATGTCCCGAACAGAACGCGGGATAATGCAAAAGCAACTAAATATACGCGTACGTGTACAGTTGTGTGTAGATATATTATAGATACGACGAATCTGTCACCGCAATCACTGCTTCGCTTGTTGTTGTCGTTCCCTCGTTTCACGCCCCGACTGATTAATTGGACCTCTGCGCTGCTCTGACCCTTACCCTCGGTTCAAAGTCGCCCTTGTTCGCGTATCCGTAATAGATATGTCAAAAACAGGCCAAACGCGTTCATAATGCGTTTATCCGTTTCGATTCGTCTCGTCGATACAGCGAGCCCGGCGATCGTGAAAAATCACGTTTCACCCCGGGAGAATAATGCCGTCAACAAGCCGGAGAATCCTCGGAACAGCATCTTAGGAATTCCCGTGCTTCCGTTATGGAAATATTCCAAAACCGTCACTGCCGGCTTTTGTTTTATTCCGCAAGAATCCTCGGATTCATCAATAATTCACGGTCTGCTGATTTATGGGATTAGTCGGGATGAGCTTACTGGCGATGGGGGCTGCGCTCTGCATTAAGGGTAACGTTCCGCGGCAGCTTCGGTTCCGCTTCGATTTTTTTTTGTGTTTTCCCCCCGAATGCGCTTAGCGTCGAATAATGGAATGCAATGGTTAGCGGTCTGGAAAAGCGCGGAAATTTTCGGTAATTCTCCGCGCAGCGAGCGACGCGCGATTGATTTATCCGCGATCGCCGGGATTTTTGTACGTTGAAATATTAGAAATCAAATCGATCCCTTCGATTCGTGATGCGGAATAATATCACGACTAGATCATACACGTTTTCGAGACTTATTCGGGAACAATGGCTTAGGTCAACAGCCGCATAAATAATGAATGCGGGGGATAATAATTGAAGCTCTAATATTGGCATGATCGACCATTTTGAATAATAAAGCGTAACCCAGTTATCACTAATTTCATATCTCTATGTTTAATTAATGGTCTCGGTGTTTATTAGCTTCGATGTCTAGTAATTGCATTGTTAATATCTTTGTCCAAACAATATTTCCATCGTGTCGAAAGTAACCGTGCACTTACGATTATGGTATCCGATGACAGGGTTCGCTTGAAGAACGATGATAACACCGAAAAAGGTACTAATCCAATGCGCCATTGTTCTTTTCTGTATCGCCGATGTTCCCGCTTCTAATCCAAGCTGAGGGTGCACGAAATCTGTCACGGAGTTTCGGAGCTCATCGATTCTTTATACGCGCGAGGAATGATTTATCTCATCTTCTCCCACTTCCAATTTCACTTTTCAAGTATAACCGTTTGATCTTCCTTCGCGACCCGCAGACAAGGAGATAATCAATGTACCCAAGGAAGTTCCGGAGAAGCATCGTTGTGGTGATAAGTGTAATCTTTGACCGTGTCGCGAGCACAGGTAATTGTCAAGGTGAGTAAATCCACGTGAACTTGACGGTGTGTTGATTAAAATGCAAACTCTTTTTGTGTACTTATCGACTCGTTTTTTATTACACAATTATCTCGGATTTTGATTCATTAATCCATCGGTGAATAATTAATTAATTTATTGAAATATCGATCATTTTTTAGTGACGAAAAATGGGGAAGTGGTGATTTTGGAAGAATAGTGAAAAGCTTCCTATCGTCACGCCTTCGTTTTAAGGTCAATATCATATACGGGCTTAGTAGGACAAGGTGATTCAGTGATAATGGTACCTCTTTTTTCCAATGTCCAACGGTACAAAACATAATCTTTGACAGTTTTATCACTACCCTTGAATAATACGTTATACCTAACATCGGTAAAACAAAGGTCGAATTATTCAGAAGATTCGGGGATTAATTTCTGAAGGCACCGTAATAATTGATCGATGATTTAGCCAAAAATGTAATTAATCCCGAAGAAATGCAATGTTTGCCGTGGGCAAAGTTCAGAAATGAAAATGAGTATTCGGACGAGTAATTTATAGCAAATTCTCACTCGATCTTGCTCCGGGGCTTTCGCGCATCGAACGTGAAATTCGGCTTGAATGAATTTCACGGTGAACGCGGAAAGGAATTTTCATTCGAGACATCCGCGTCGAACATCGGAAATGGAAAAAGCAGGAAAAATCTTGGGCGACGCGCTGAGTTTTCGGTGACAGTTTGGCGTTTCCCCGACAATAAATTCAATTTCGCTCGCTGTGAATCGGCTCGTGATTGGCTTCCTCGCAACGAGTTCCGATCTTTCGCAAAACCAAAGTCAAATTCGGCGAGCGAGGGCGATATCGATGACGCCCGGAGTCTCCGATGCCCAACTTTTACAACTTTATCCGGACAAGAAACGTTACTACGGCGAATTCGCGTTGCTCGACAATGTTCCCCGAGTTTCCGAGGAATGATGGAAAGTTTGTTCTGTAATAGATTGGAAAGAAGAAAAAAGTCGCCAGACGATAAAACTTGCCAAGTTTTTCTCGATATCCTGCCAAAGGTCTCGACTGCGATTAATGCAATTTTCATGTTGTCACACTGTTGGGATGCGACAATGATTTCAAAGCAATCCTAAAACTGCTTTTTTACCACTTTATTACATTTTTCGCTCATTCCGCGTCAGATTTACATTCAGCCGAACGATTTTTCCAATTACTGAATAACGAGATTTCCGATTATTTACGTGTAACAAATGTTTATTCGTAAAATTTCAACGTTTTATAGAAATTTGAAAAATCGTACAGCGAAAATCACAAACTTTAAACCAAAACGAAAAAACACGTGTCGAATATTTTTCGATGTAGAATAACAAAAAAAATATTTCGGACGAATTAAAAACTCCATTATCATAATTCGTTACGAAATGAATAAATAAATCGAAGCACTTTTTCATAATGTGTACTCAAGTTTATGATAAAATTCAATGATATGATATGAATAATCAACCATTTTACAACAAATAACGTCCCGAGTTTCAAAATTGGACAGTTAATTTTAACGGGAATAAAAAACGCATCGCAGTGTAACGCAAACGTCAGGAATGCGATTGACACTGGCCTGTTGTTGAGATAAGGACCTCAATGTCAGACGCATAAACTGCAAACCCAGTTCAATGCTGACCCAGTCCTCTTGGCCTAAATAATCGAGTGCACTTGCTGCATTTTCATGATCACTCGACAAATCCTCTATTACATCGAAAATAACTTATTACTGTATAAACTCTCACAACAATTGCGACATTCATCTTATCACTTCGGTATGTTTCGTTTGCCTTTCATTTCAAGTTTGAATAACATCGTTCCATGTTTATAATAATTTACCGGCCCATAATAGGGACATTTACCTAAACATTGTCCAATTCTAGAGATTCCTTTAATAATATTTGTAATTCTTTATCTGAAATATAATAATCTTTGAAAGTAAACTTTTACTGTCCATTCCGATTAAGCGCGTTTGTCAAGTCTTCCGAGTTAAACAATACAGGTGAGTTGACTTTTCTTGTTATAGGTCATCAAACACGAGATAGAATCTCCACGTAAGCCCCGAATTCAAAGTTATGCAATACTCTTTATCACGCGTTATTTTCCTAAGCATTCCCAAGCAATTGCAATGTTTGAATTGAATGTTCAACAAAACTGGTTCAAACCGATAAATTAAATACCAAACACCCGAATTCGCCAACTTTATAGCGAGCAATTACAGTTTCCGCAAAACTCGGTAAACTTTTCTTTCCGCATATTTTAACAGTTTGCCCATTTTTTATGTCTAAATGTTCGACTTTTTCGACATCTTCGAATCTCCGTCGTTCTAATCGTGCCCCGATTGGCCGGGCCAAGTTTGCTACGAGCGGAAAGAGTAAAAAAGAAGGGACCGCGACTCTGCCTGCCAATCTTCGGTGCCCATGTAAAAACCGC
Source organism: Zelostemma sp. ZL-2020 (assembly GCA_022816865.1). Taxonomy (NCBI): domain Eukaryota; kingdom Metazoa; phylum Arthropoda; class Insecta; order Hymenoptera; family Platygastridae; genus Zelostemma; species Zelostemma sp. ZL-2020. The sequence goes on from JABFQM010002784.1 coordinate 12,718, forward strand.
ATCGAGCCGCATACCGAAAGTTCCGCGCGATCGGGCCGTATTCCGTTCCTGCATAATCCGAAGTAGTCAACTTTTCCTCTATTTATAAAAAGCGCTGCCTCGCGCAACGAGCTCCATCTTTTTTTCGTCATCGATTATGCAGGTCTCTTTAAAACTCCCTCCGAATAAAAACGTAAATATTTTCTTTTCTCATTAAACGGATGAAAAACGGCCTCGTTCAAAATAATTCCAGTGGAAAATTACGAAAATGTCGCGTATCATTGTTCGGGAAATGACGGTACGTTTGAAAAAAACCCGACGTATGTAAATGTGCAGCGAACGGTATGAAACAGTCTCGGGGAAAAAAAAGAAAGAGCCTGCAATAATTACCATAGATCGCGGTCGCTTTTGTTCGGAGTCAACGTTTCGCGACAGGTACGTCTTCCGGCACTTCTATACGTGAAAAATAAATAAATGACGAGCGATTCCCAATGGGCCGAGGGGGAGCGTTTTCCGCGCAGATAACGGAAGAGTTATAGCTTCCACGAAAGAAGGAGAAACGAAGGGCTTTGTCGGAATACCCCTCGCCATCTCGCACGCCCTTCGCGACTCCGTAATTTTTTACCTTTCCTCTCTATCCCCATAAAAGTTAAGAGTAATTTACTTTACTGACTGCAGGAAAGTTCAACCCTTCTCAACTGCAACGAAGCTCCGGTAATGTCCGATTCTACTTGCCCGTTAATTATGAACTTGATTTTAGACAAAGGATCTTTTGTTTTTAATTTTATCGCGAGGAAAACATTAACGATCGCTGTATATTTTTAGCCTAATAATTAATATTCTCAGGATAAAGTTTGTTCCCGTGGAAAATTTTAGTTCGATTTAAGGTGGATCGATATTTTAATGCAAGGGCGAATTGAAAAAAATATTTATAATGCAACATAATTAATTACATTTAATGTGTGAGTATAATTTATTCAACAATATCTTCTTCTTCATGAAAAAAAATACGCGAGTGAAAAAATTGTACAAAAATGCTCGTGACGAACAATTGAAAATTTTAACAGTTTTTTAAAAGAAAAATGTTT
>JABFQM010002785.1:0-13781 GCA_022816865.1 Zelostemma sp. ZL-2020
ATCACCGCCGCATGTAACCACCAGGTTCTACTTGATTGCCAAGGCATCTTAACCTCACTTTTGTCCGCGCGGACTCGTCTCGAGCACGAGCCTATGATCGAGCGACGAGTGATCGCTCGACCAACGCGCTGGGGGAAAAATCCCGGTGACGCCCCGTCGGAATAAATAGGCGTTTCGCCGCAGAAAAAGGCCAATGACGAGCGCCGACTCGGCGACTTTCGCCAATGAGCGCGTCTTCTCGTCGAGCGACGTTTGCTCGTCGAATCCGCGCGGACTCTAACGACGACCTTTATCTATTTTAGTGTAGTACCGTCGAACGTGGTAGTAAGAGACGAGACGAGCCAGGGGTCGCGGGGCAAAAAGCATAAAAAAGGGCGGGAAAAAAAGCGTGAAACGAACGAACATTTCCGTGGCATGAACTTGAAAACCCACCAACGGTCTCAGTAGGACTGACGCATGCTTTCGGTCCTCCGACACTTTACAGGTATAAAGTACAAATAAACTCACCTGCGAGTTTCGCGAGCCGGCCGCTACTTGTCTTTCGACAGGAAAACTTGTGTCGGCGATTTTCCGCTTAAAGCGTTGCAATTATTTTTCTTTTTGAGTGTGTACATTTTATTGTTCGGTTTCTATTTTCTCGGATTTACTCGAAGCGAATAATTAAGTTTCTTGCATTGTCGCTTCGTTTGCGATATTCCGATTAGTCTTTTCTTCGCGTGTTTTACTGTACATTGTCGCGGGTACACTAATTTTTGCGCCAATTTTGTTCCAGTCGCGACATCTGGTACGTTGCGGCAAAAGCTCGGAGAAAATTGAAAACCATTTCGGAATGATAAAAAAGCATGTGACCAACGACTGCTACTGCTTGATTTAAAAAAAGAAAATTATGCATTATTTCTGTTTGAATCAATTTATTTTGAGAGAAAATGCAAATCGTAAATCAAAAAAATTTTTCGCCATTTTTTTCCAGGTTTCTACTTTATCGATTTCTGGGGTTTTTATTTTGAGAAACTTGAATTTTTATCTTGAGAAATAAAAATTGAATAAAAAAATGGTTGATATTGAGAATCTATACGGTACTCAATTTTTTAATTATCACTTTTACAACTTTTTAATTTGCACCTGACTTCCGATATTTTTACTCGTTTTCGAGCATAAATCGAGATTACACCCGAATCTTCATGTCCTTATTTCAAAAATTACACAATGATTGCACAAAAAAACATCTTTTATCAAACTCCGAAAAGTTTGGCCAAGTGCATGGAAAAGCTACTAAAACGAAATATAGAAAAAGATGAAAAAATCAGTACAAATAGTGCGATGTAGTATATTTTTTTAAAAAGAGTTGTTTCTCATACATTACAAGTCCTCATCAATGTATTATAATTGCAATGACAACCAGTGTTTGCCGGCTCAACGATTTCCTGCTAAATTCGGTGTACACAAACGTACAAAACCCGCTAGAATCGGCAAAAAATCCAGCAATACTGATTAAGATTACAGAAATTATCCCATACGATACACTTTGAGCTAATCAGAGCGAGTACTTTACAAAATGATTTTTGGATTTCTCGTGGCGAACCTCGTTCCTTCACTCATCCAGCGAAACGGAATACGATCACGGCGACATAGAACAATTCAACAATTCTATAACTTACAAACTATCGATCTCCGCTCGACTGTTGATGTCCCTTCCACGTTCACATACAAATTTATAGATACATGTACGCAATTACTACAATGTATATAACAATTATTCGCGATTGGCCAGTCGCTCGACGATCGAAAACCAAAGCATACCCAAGTTGCAAGTACAAGCCCGCAACCCGGAACTATGAATTTCGTTCGATCAAGGAACCTCTCAACCCGTTACTGCTACCGGTGCGATTACTCTAAAAACATAAATCTATTATACTTTTCAAGTATCAGGATTCGATATTAAATGTGTTGTCGAGGTTGTGATTACAAAATAGCAGTGTATGTTTCACTGTTTCGGGCGACCCTGTTCGCTGAAGTACTTCGTCGCGTTCGGGAAGCGCATGGGGTCAGGAAAGTCGGCGTTTTGCTGTCGTTTCGGTTGCAGGCATTCTTTGATCGCTTGGCCAAAGGCACTTCTCACTCCGGGATCTGCTGCTACCGCGACTGCCGCGCCTTCCACCTCCTCAGCGCCCGCGCGATTTATACCCTCGCGAACCAAGCGCTCCATCGACGCTGTTATCGCGGTACTGTTCGGCGTCGGGCTCACGAGAAGTCGCGGTTTTTGTTGTTCAACCAACTTCCGCCGCTTATTAGGCAAACCTCCGAGGTAAGCGTCGCTAAACGGAGGCGCACTCGCACCGTCTTGTTGCTGAACTTGCCGGCGTTGTCGCACTCCGTCGCGAGCTATCACCGGAACCCAATCCTGCAAAAATCATTTCGAATTATCCGCAATTCTTTTCCAAGCTCAACGCGGACTTACTAGAGGTAAAACTTCGTGTCCGGAAAAAGTTTCCGGTACTTCCTCGACATCGTCCTCTGCCAAGGGCTCGCGACTGACTCTCTCGTTCGTTGCTTCGGTTTCCATTGGCTGCGGAATAAAGATTTGATAAATAAAAAATTGTCAACGCGGCACTGAGATGCATGGAAATCTATTTGCCTCGGGTTGAACAGGGCGCGCGTTCTCGGAATCGGTGCGTAACACGGCAGGTGCATTTTCAATTTTGTAAAACAAAAGCTCGGCGATATCCGAAGCGGGCGGCTGCGCAATTCCCATGGAATAAGTTCGGAAATGGCCGATAAAATTGTCGACGATCCATTGGCGAATGCTTGGGTGGATGTGTTCAACCATTTTATTCTAAAATTCGAAAATAGTAGCGTTTCATAAGTACAAAAGAAACGCCTTCTTTTCCAACATTTGAACGTCTCTGATACTAACAACAACACGCGAGGCAACGGTTTCGAGTCCCCTCTGACCACCTCGGAGCGAGTGCCGCAAGGTGATGCACAAGTCTCGTACCATTTCGACAAAGTTTTGCTGCAAGCTGGTTCCTAACGTAGACTCTTCATCCACCAGCCAATTTTGATTTGCTAAATTAATATTTCAAAGCATGAGAAATCTTGTAATTGGAAAAAGCAGAAATTCAAAAGGTGCGTACTGCCTTGACGATGATTTATGATAAGGGAAGCAATGCGGAGACAACTGTCTCTGAGCTGACGCTCTAAACTGGGAATTAGGTCGATTGGAGAATCAGGATCGCACTCTGGAAGCAAGTAAGTCTCGAGATGAGGTCTTATTTCGTCAAGCAGATGGGTAGTCACGACTGTCGGAAGTCGATTATCAGAAGTATCAGGGAATGTGCGTCGGAACAAGTCAAGTATGGGCTGACAAAGGCCAGCGATTACACCCCAGCGTCCAAATCTTAGGCTGAGGAAATCCTCCAGAGTAATGTTCCGGGTCTGATTCGAAAAAGAAAAAAATCATGAATTTCATCTCTTCGTTAATGAATCATTACACTTACAAATGCTATCAACAAATCCTGCAGGAAACTGTCTTCCCTTGGACCATCTTGAGGAGAAAGTGCGTCCGTTCCCATGCTTCTTTCGAATAAATTGGCTAACGTCACACCCCTTACCCCAGTACCTCTGAAATCAGGAACACGACATTACAACTTGTTTCAATCGAGAACGTTTAATTTTATACCAACCCTGCTTGGACGAATCCTAATTGAACATTCCCTCCTCCCAACATTTGCATCAGACTGATCAGCGCTTGATCAATGTTTGAACCTGAAAACATCACTTGTTAAATTTCTCGATTTTGCAATAAAAAAAGTCGACGAGAATGCAAAGTACCACTGGCATTGGGTTGCGTTCTAACCGCCCCCGAAAGTTGTTGCATCAAATTCAACAAAGGATTACCGCCAACATTAGACGAAGATTGATTCCCATTTGCTGTACTCGCGCTCTCGCTACTTGTGGAAGTTGGATTCGCTAAAATATCAAATTTATAAATCAATTAATTGTACTCGAGTATTAAAAACAACAGAATTACCGGTTTGAGACAGAGTTTGATTTTCCGCTCCAGCTGGTTGATTCGGTTGACTCGTTTGAGACGAAGCAGTGGTAGTGGTAGCGCTTTGTGCTCCACTTTGTGCCCTGCGGACATGATGAGAATTGCAGGGTAAAAAAGGATCAAAATCTAGGCCTTGTCCCATATTAATTCCCAATCCTCCGAGTCCCAGAGGGTGCGAATGCTGATGGAAAACGTGGGGGCGCGATGTGCTGCGTGTTTGCGTCGATGTTGTCGGATGCGTTCCAACGTTACTTCTAAGCAACATGTACAATTGATTTTCGTCATTACATCACAATTATCAACATCTCTTTTATCGCAGAAACAGTGGCGAGGCTTGCAGTACCTGGCCTGAGTGCTCTGCCCGGAATTCGTGGTGTTGCTATCAACCGAGACTCCCATCGTGGCTAACTGAGGCCCTGCCACCGTCGTAAAGTTGATGTTCGGAGGCAAGGTTGTCGCGACTCCGCCTTGAACCACATGGCCAGCGACAGCCTGCATCAGATTCTGAATAAAATCAGGTGGTGAAACTCCGCCCCAAGGGAATGCGCCAGTCGCAGTCATCCTTGCACCTCCTGTCAAAAGTTGACAAAAATGTACATTATTTATCCAAGCAACATGCTAACGAATCGCAAGATTTTACAAATCGCGCACCAGTGTTATTATTAGTGCCTCCGTTATTTTGATTCTGTTCTTCTCCTGCTCCGCTTTCCATCGTATTCTCCGGACTCATCTCCATTAAAACTTCGACGTTGCTCGGTAAATTGAAGACGGAACCAAAAGGCGACTGAGACAAATTGACTTGTGGCTGGCTGGAGTTCGATGTTTCTGAGCGTCGGCCATTTTCTTCGGATGCTGGAGCAGCAGCGGCAGCAGCAGCAGCAGAAGGAGGCGTGGTGTTTGTCGGTGGGTTACTCGTTTCATTTTCGTCATTATTGTTCGACGTGTTGCGACCTTGTAAACTAATGTGCGCCTAAGAAAATGAAGAAAAAAACAATTATGATCGTGGTAAAAAGCGACTACGACTATCACGAACTTCAACTTGAATGGGAATTCCAGCTTGCAAAATAGCTGAGTGTTGAACAATGATTGGACGACAGCGTAGATTCCGAGGAGGCTGTTGATTCAGATCCACGATGATGTCGCTCAAAGCGTGGCATGCATGTGAGAGATAGTGCAGGCTCTCGCTCACTCCGTTCACTATTCGCTGGTGTTCTTCGACGCCATCTGGTCCTGACTATAAACGAGATTGAAAATCGTTAATAATAAAGAATGACAAATGGGTCAACAATCAAGTGTTTGAAACTTGCCCCAGGAGAAAGAGAAGGATCATCTGTCATCAAAGTGCGATAGCGATCGATGTACGGACCAAGACGTGTTTGAGTGCCGGTCAGTCTTTCCAGCAATTCGCCCATTTGTGGTGGACGAGGTAATCTTCAAAGGAATGACATTAACGAATCTTTTCAAGCAATCTCGTAAAGAAAGCAATGTTCAACTTACTGTTGCGTACGTCTACTCTGGTCCTCGTTATTAGACGGTGTTTCTTGAGGTTCCGGTTGTTGCTGAATTGATTCATTGCCTTGAATTTCATCTGCCGAGTTAGCCAAAGGTTCTCCTTCGGCGCCTTCATCATCACCTACAAAAATTGTATAATTAACTTTAATTGTTCAATTCCTTGTTCATGTTACAGATATAAAATATTGCCTCGGAAAATTGTCACGTTATTAAGTCCTGCTGCGGTGAGAGCAGCAGCTATCGCCGCCGACGCTGCTTGTGCCAGTCTTGAACCATTAGTTGCTCCATCATTGGTACTAGAAAAAAAGCCATTGATATATTCTTGTAAGCAAAAGAAAAACACTTTTTTGAAAAAAGCAGCTCACTCGACAACATCAGCTTCGATAGTTCGCACTTGAATCTGGTGCGGCGAAGGTGGAGTAGTACTTTCCGAAGGAGGATTCAAGGGCACGGAAGGATCGTCCATGTGGTCCATTAACTGGTTCGCCTTTTGCAGCATACGTCGTGCTATGATCAACCGACTATTGGATAAAGTGTTGCTCAGTCGAGGTGGCGGCAGTCCTGAAATTCAATCATTCTTTTATATTCAGAAAAATGAAAGAACAGAATTTTGGATTACAAAAGCGCACCATGGCCTTCTATAACTTCCGCAGGGACTGACATGGCACCCAGATACATGGCATTTCCATGTACCTGAGCCCGAGTATGGCGAAAGTGGGTCCAGTTTTGGTTATTGTTGCTCTGTCCTTCGGCGCTCGTGTTGCCACGTTGTCCTGGTTGAGGCGGCGCGCGTTGTACCAAGTGAATAACTTTTCCATTGACATCTGGAACAAGGAAATGGAAACTTAGACTTGGGTTTTTCAGTAACTGCTTTGTGTCGAATCGGTAAATTGAAGTTTTGAATTTGTAGAGGCAAGACAATATTGTCTCGTGCTTTTTCGTATTTCACATTCAAACTTGCCGTAATCGTTGAGTTTTTTATCATCTTGCAAGACTCTCCCGCAATAGATAAGTCTTTGTGAATCTGCAGGTACAGAGACAGATTCCGCTATGTACTCTTTGAATCCTCGCACTGTGATCTAATGAGGGAAAGAAAAAATTACGTATATGAAAAACAGGCAACATTCGATGACTCAATGGAAATCGATATCATAATCTACTTTTTATCAATAAATACTATCTACTTTTTTCGAGCGTTTCTCATAATCTTAAAATGAAAAAATAAGAATTCATTATTCCGTTTTCTTTGTTTTACAAAACTTTTAATTCCGGAGCAAATACTTTACTGCGTGCACAATCGAACAAATTTTTTAGAAAACGATTGATTTTCCCGAGGCAATTGTTGAAAAAAATTTCGGCATCGATCGATCCAACTCGACGATGAAACTAACGCAGAATGTTTTATTCGGTCAATTTTCAATTTTCGATCGTGACGCGCAGCAAAGAAACAGTAAGAAACGTCATTATAAAAGCAAATGCCACAAAACGGAGTAAACAGCTGACTTACATCGTCCTCCAGGGTGAAGGCGTGATTTTGTGAATCCAAGGTCTTTACGGTGAGCTCGATCATTTTTGTGTCCGTGCCAATGTCCGCGGGGCAACCTATAAATCCAGCAAATGATTCGGCAAGAAAAAGCGAGCGTAGAAAATAAATTACACGAAACGGGTAACCCGAGTAACGTCGTGTTCTCGGTGACGTTCTGCTAGGGTGAGAACGATTCCCGCTCGCACCAATAATGTTCCGGTTCGCACCAAACGTGGAATGAAATTATTGCACTGGCGATTCGTCACCATACTTACTTATTAATGAATTCCAGCTAAAGATGTTTAATAAAATAACGTCAAGCAACACCACGACGCACACACGCTATATCACGCTATCAGTTGGGAAGGGCGATATGTATCGATATTTCTGTGTATCGATAGTTTCGACTTCGATACTCGTCGTATCGATATGAAACTGCATATCGACACACAGAAATTAATGATAATAATTCCTGTATTAAATACCAAATTACAAGGTAATTGAAACCAACGAATATAGTTTTAAACTTTGAATAGTGCGAATTAAGGAAATATATATTCGTATTGTTTTATTCAAATTAAACTCCCTAAACCGCGGCTCCCCCCCATCCCTCCTCTACGAAGTTGAGCGAAGTTAGACGAAGTTGTATATGTGATCAAGTGGTTTGCCCATATCTCATAAACATTACTTTTTATCGCGTATTTCAACTTGGCAGCTAAATAATCATTTCCTACATGTTAAAAAATCGATTCGTAATCCGGAAATCACTATACCCACATTTCTGTACAATCCGAAGCCAGCAAAACTCCCTTTCGACGTGTGACGAAATGGGTTAAGATTTGCGGTTTCCGAACGTAATTCGATTTTCCAAATAATTCAATTAAATCCGCGCGAATAATGTAACTCGTTATCAAGAGCCGTTCGATTCTCATCGGTTTCAAACGTAACAAGTGGAAAGAGAGAGAGAGAAGAGAAAGCGCCGAATTGTAACTCGCTAATTTATTATGGATGACGAGACCGAAGACAAAATATTGTACCAGGTGATATTTTTAAACTTTCTCACGCCGCTTATTTTTAAACTGCGATTCTTCCGATGACGAGAAATGGGTTAATGACGATCTGCTTCTATCAACAGACTTATGTATCGCACATGAAATTGGTGTCGAAAATCGCGGTAGGCTTACCAACAGGCTTCAATGCCGGGATTAATACGCCGTTCGGTTATTTTTGGAGAATCATGAGATCGTATGCGTTCAAGCCAGAAGTGCTGCTCTGCGTGTTCTTGCTGTTTGTTATGCTGTTCTATCTGGAAGTGGTCGACGTTTGGAGTCGAGCACTTTTGGGCAAGATTCATTACACGCTTGGCCGCACCACGTCCAAGGTACGTATTTCGAAGAACTGCGTAATCTATGAAATCGTCACTGTCGAAGAGAAAATAATTGTGCCAACTTTACATCCAGGTATCGAATCTACATTTCCTGATCAACAAGCCCATCGGCAGCGATGGCAAAGTCAACTGGGAATTGCAGGAAGAATATGCAGCAGCTTATGCGATCCAAGGTCACAGGGCGAGCATGGAGGATCGTTTCGTTATCAAGGAAGACTTCAATAAGACCAAAGTTTCCCTGTTCGCGGTTTTTGACGGGCACGGCGGTCAAGTACGCATCTCGCGGCACCCAAATTTTGTATTGTCAATTAGAGATTCATTGTTGGAATTATTACAGTTTGCAGCAAACTACGCCAGGGACAAACTCGTTCCCAACATTGTTAAGAAAGTCACTGATTTGAAGAACATCATATCCGGTAAAGAGTCGCTGAAATCGATAAAAGATGCCGAAGAACTCACGAATGATGTCGAGTCGAAGCCGGAGGAAAGTACGAGTTTGGACAAGCGGAAAAAGTCGTTTCGGAAAACTTTGAGCACTTCGTTGACGGATGATTGTTTGAAGGAACATGGGATTCTCACCGATCCGGAACTTCTCAATAAATTGGACAGTTTATCTAGGCCTATAACTCGCGAAGTAATTGAGAATTATACCAGTTCTGAAATGTATTTATTTTTACCGTTGTCATTCGTTTTAGGTGAGACCATGCAAATCGAATGAAAAACCAACAGCGCAGGTAGAAATGACGAGTTACATCGAAGATAATGAAATCAGTTACGGCAAACTTCTGAAGGATGAAATTCTAGCAGTCGACAGACTTTTGGTTGAAGCTGCCAAGAAGAATTTGGATGTTGCTGGCGAGTTTGCGTTTTGCTCGTTAAAGTTGTGTAACCCAGATTATGTTGTATAGTGAGAATAACTCTTTTTCTTGCAGGAAGCACAGCGTTGATCGCGATTCTGGATAAAGATCAGCTTATCGTGGCCAATGTCGGCGATTCCAGAGGTGTCATGTGCGATGGAAAAGGAAATGCGATTCCTCTTTCGTTCGATCACAAACCGCAGCAGGTTTGTTTGTTTCATCCATCGGTTTCATTCTATTTACCAAAATTTAATTCTCATCTATTTTTAGCAAAGAGAGAAAACTCGGATAATCAAAGCTGGCGGCAAAGTCTCGTACAACGGAGTATGGAGAGTAGCCGGGATTCTTGCAACTTCGAGAGCGTTGGGCGATTACCCTTTAAAAAAGTACGTCATCGCCGACCCCGATATACTTTATTTCGATTTGAAGGACCACAGCCCGATGTTCCTGGTGATTGCGACCGATGGTTTATGGGATACTTTCTCCAACGAGGAAGCGGTAGCTTTTATCAAAGAACGAATCAATGAACCCTTCTTCGGGGCAAAAAGCATCACTTTGCAGAGCTTCTACAGGTGAGTTTTCTCAATTTCAAAACTGAACTCGAGCGATGACAATTAATTGCCTCGATTTGTTTTTAAATTTCAGAGGATCTTTAGACAATATTACGGTACTCGTCATCGACTTGAGGGGCCGAAAGTACAATGAATCTTGAAAGTGCTCTCTAATCAAGCAACGAACAAATTCTTGAATTTCCATTCGTTTCTCCTCTCTTTTGCCTCTCGTTTGCAGTAGATGTTCATTGTTGTGCATTTATATCGGAATTATTGTTTTGTTTGTTTTGTGCATAAAATTGCAAAAGAAAGGAGAAGGTAAATGTAGATTTGAAATTTTAAATCATGTTCCTATGGCCAAAAGCTGTTTTCATAAAAAAAGTACCCTTACGAAAACCACTACAAACCATTGCAGACTTCTACGTACTTTTACATGAAAATTTTCTGTAGTCAACAGCCATTTTTTGTGTGGTGGTGTGTAGGAGTCTGTAGTGATTTCGCATCCTGTAGTAGTTTTTCGTGAAGATGCCAGAGACGCGTAGTGCCTGAATTTGTAAAAATTAATATTGCAAAATGAACGATTAACAAGCGGCGAAAATTATTTGCATAAATGTTGATTGTGTTCAAAAAGTTGCCACTAACAATCAGCGAATATTTGTATACTTTTGTTTCAAAGTTCAAACTCTGGAATAGGAATTCTCGGTGATGGTTATTAGTTTTAAAATTACATTGGTTAATTAATTTATTATTAAGGATTAATTTTGTGGTGCCGGATATAATTTGAAAGTGCATTTTTATACAAGCATTCAATTACCAAAGCATACTTTTTACAAAACTTTAAACAAATTAAAACATTACACATATTTAAACTAAATTTCAATACTTGTGATAAAATTTTATACACTTTTGAAGATTTTGATCATTAAACGCCGAAACAAATAATTAAAGATTATCGAATAAAAAATGTAATGATGTATTTGCTCTGCAATTGCCATTTTTATGCATTACATGAATAATTGTACTTGTAACTTAATTACCGCGTTTTATTAAACTTGCTATTATTTCGCTTTTTCCTGAACAATGAAAAATACTTTCCCTCGACTTGTGAATATTGTACAATGTAAATTAATGTTATTTTAAGTTGTTGAATGTAATGGAGCAAGATGTTAAATAAATGCTGTTTTTATCATTACAATTTCACTGTGATTTTATTGGTCATAGGTACAAGTACAGAAAATCTATGAATAATCTCACAAATGCTCCACGAGCATCACTTGAACAGTTTTTGTATCTTACAAAATATGTACATGCGTTTTACGATCTGATGACATTTAATATTTATGTTGCCATGGAAAATTAATGGAAATAACGCCGAGTTTAATATCAAGATAATACACATGATTACAAATCTCAACATATGAATGATCAATATGCTTGCTCGTTTTTATGGGTGTGCAAACTAAAAGTATCAAATCATATGGTTCTTTTCAGGTTTCAAAATTTTCAATTACGTTTACCTCTTTCTGCATTTGTTATTTACTTTAATTCCAATTTCATTTCTATGATCAGCGCGATAAGCACGAATATATGCAAATATTTTGGTACAGCGTTCGAAATTTATAAACAATAACAGTAATAACAATAACAGAGGCAGTACAAAAGTCTCTCTTGATCCATGGTATCAGTGTCAACCAAGCAGCTCAAAATCCTCGTCCGAAGTGTCGTAATGTCGATCGATGTCCTCGAACTCTAAAACTGAAACTGATGCATCATAATTTTGCAGTTAATTTTGCATTATGCAAAATGCAAAAAAGCTTACGACTGTTGGAAGGTAAAGCTCCCAAAGCTTCCTGTGCAACATCTTCTGCCGGCGACCACTGAGGGTTCCTTTCCGTATATAATTCGAAAAGGGGCTGTTTTTCCGTGCTCACGAGTTTCTCTTGCATCAATTTACACAGCGATAGAAAATCTTTCTCTTCCGCACAGAAGAAACACTGAAAAATAGAGAAATTCAATTTTTCTGTACAAACTTTCACAAAGTTTCGAAATACTCACGAGAGCTACGGATGGATCAATTTCCGTGATGGAAATTCGACTCGCATATTTACAGTGATAGGTCGCGTCCAATTCGACCTCATTTTCATTGCTTTTTTTTTCGACGCTGCCTGCTCTTTGCGTCGTGTGAGGATCTAAATAAATCACTTCGTTTTCTGCAACAATGGAAGCATTCAAAATTCCAATTCTTTCACTCGACAAATAATATACTAACCAACGCAGCCAATGAAGTAAAGAGCGTGATTCGGCTTGCCTCCAATGGCTCCCAGTGACTGGGGAAACTGAAAAGTTGTCTGCGAAAAAAGCGAGTTCCAATTAAAAACGTGCAACCCAAATTCACACCCATGATTTCCCTTACTTTCAACCCATTCACATAAATTGGGTTTATCTCGCTGAGACCCAGCCTGAGTGGTATTAGGAGCAAAAGTGGGGTCCATTTTATCGTGGATTTCGGTGCGTCTTCCTCGCCCACTTCCTGGGCGTTCTCCGTCCGACATTGTCTTACTGCAAACAAGTTTTTTTAACAATGTGATGAAATTCTTGAAAAACCGATACTTACAAACGTCGTTTATGATAAGTGCATTGTCCAAGGCAACGTGTATAGTAATTTTGCTCCACTCGTCGTAAACCACTAATTTTCTGGAATCAATAATTACGTCAGTAACGTCGTGTAAAGCAGGAATGAAAAATTACATTCTTACTTTAATACTTGGGCGATAGTGTTGGGACCGAACCACTGTCCAACTTCTTTACCTTCTGAAGATGCTCCCATTACCGCTATTTGGTGAATCGAGTACGGCGCAGCTCGCCGGTCTTCGAAACAGCTCAAAATCTTCAAGTACTTTGGGTCCTTTGTGTCCAGCGACCATTCCCAATCTTTTCCTGTTTGAAAAAAGCCATTCGCATGAGCTCCGAGAATGAAAATGCGAGGGAATGAATTGCTCGTTATATACGATTACCTAAATGTAAATAAACTAAAGCTTGTCCGAGTACCATTTGACCGCATCTCAGCATGCAGCCCCAGCCTTTATCGGAGGTAAAACTTGATCCGAAACCTCCGATAGGCACGAATCCTTTCCGGTACGTGAACCAGAGTTTCGACGTTATGTCTTTACGAATTTCGAATAATTCTGCAAACAAAGGGTCTTGGTAACGACGAATATTGTACGGTAGAAATTGAAATTGTTAGCCAAATTTCTGGTACCTTTAATGGCGTTGTACTTTTTTCCTAAAACCCAAACAGGTTCCTGGGTTTGCGGTATGTCGTCCAACTCGTCCGTTGGATTTTGAGAAAAAAGACTGTCCATTTCGGTAATTCGACTGTACGCCGACTCTGTCAATTCTTTTAATGAGTCATGGATGCTTGAATACTGTAAAAAAGCATGCGACAATTTAAATTCGAACGAAAAACAAACGCAGCGAATCGCGACGAACCATGTCGTTTCCAAGCGTGGTTTCATTGTCATTTCGTCGATCACATCACGTTCCTATCGTGTGTTTTCATTTTTTTTTACTTGTAAACGGAAAATGGAGGATGACGATAAATGACGTCTCCAAGTAAACAAGTTTCAAATTATTTGGCAGATGGAATCATTTGTCAATGTGTCGCGTTCGCGAAACGACGTCACATCGTGGCATGGTTTCGGGGGATGACGGCTTTTCTCGCGTTACAATCCTGGCTTGTTGTGCACTTGGACGAAAAACTTTTAAACGTTATAATCCCCCTCCATCGGCCCTTTTATTCGTTCCCTTCAATCCTTTCCCCTTCTTCTTGCCCGGAACTTTTTACTTCACACATTTCCCCCTTCCCCACCTCCCCCCCCGCCCCCCCCCCCCCCCCCCC
>JABFQM010002786.1:0-13777 GCA_022816865.1 Zelostemma sp. ZL-2020
TAAAAGTTATTTTAGGAGATTTATATTTTTTTAAAAATTTTTTTGTTTTTTTTTTGTTTTTACAAAAAAGAAAAATTTTAAAGGGGGAAAAAAATACATAAAAAAAAAAAAACAAAAAGTCATTATAAAAAAAGAAAAAACACGAAAAAAAAAAAAAAAGAAAAAAAAAAAAAAAACAAAAAAAAAAAAAAAAAAAAAAAGAAAAATCATCCTTTAAAAACAATCGCTTCAAAAAATCTTTAAAAAAAATAAAAAGAACCAAAAAAAACCAATCCCTTAAAAAAGTCCTGTAAAGAAACAAAATCCCATCACAAAAATCCCTTAAAAAACAAAAAAACGAAAGAAAAAAATCCCTTCAAAAAAATTCTCAAAACGAAATCCTCTAAAAAATATTTTAAAAAAAACAAAAACAAAAGAACAAAAATCTCTTTAAAAAATTCTTTCAAAAATACAACAAAAACAAAAACAAAAAAATCCTCGAAAAAATCCCTTTAAAAAAACGAAAATAAGAAAAAAAAATTTTTTTTTCAACAAAAACAAACATTTCGTTCGTTTGTCATGGATGAAAAATTCCTCACTTTCCCCGGACTCTTCATTCCCCCCTCGTCGACAACAAAAAGTCAAGTGCCCAATAAGCCGTTTCTTCCTCCGAAAATCTTCCCCACAATCCGCGCAAGTGTACAAAATTTCAGCGACATCATTTCCAGTCGCATTACAATTCATCACATGCTGACTCAGCGCAGAAAATGCCTCGCAAATTGTCCCGCATTTCGAGCACTTAAACTCCGTTTCTTTCGAGTGCCGGACCATATGATCCGTGAATTCCGTAGGGTCGGAAAAGTCCCGGTCGCACATGGAGCAAAGGTACGTTTGCTCGTCGAAATGGGCCAAAAGATGGCGCTTGTAATTCGTTTTATAACGGAAATATTTTCCGCAATTCAATTGTAGACAGCGCAATTGTTTGTCGGAGTGCATGAGGGAATGTTGAGAAAGGGATGCCTTTTGCCGGAATCTTTTTCCGCAGTCCAAGCACGAGAATTGCCGTTCGTCTGTGTGGATCAGCATGTGTTTCTGCAATGTTCCAAAAAATACTCAAAAACTGCAATAAAACCATAAAAAATATTTTATGTCAAATTTGTGACACACTTATGTCAAATTTATGACATAAATATGTCCTATTCATGACATAAATATGTCTTTTTCATGACATAAATATGTCTTTCTCATGACATAAGTATGTCCTTTTTATGACATAAGTATGTCCTTTTTATGACATAAATATGTCTTTTTCATGACATAAATATATCTTTCTCATGACATAAGTATGCCCTTTCCATGACATAAATATGTCCTTTTCATGACATAAATATGTATTTTCCATGACACATTCGAATTTGTCCAAAAAAAAACATGAAAAAAAAAACCCTCCACCTTAACGTGACACCTTTCCCGGAACGTTTTCCCGCAAACGAGACACTTGTGCTGTCTCTCCCCGGTATGGAACTTCCTATGGGCCCGGAGTCCCGCGCTCTGCGAATACCGCTTCCCGCATTCCGCGCATTCGTAACTCCTTTCTCCGGAATGGATCTTTTTGTGCTCCGTCAGCGCGTACTTTTTCACGAAACATTTCCCGCAGATCGGACACAAAAATTGCCTCGTCGAGTGTATCATCTCGTGCTGCGTCAGATCTACGAAAATTCGCCATTTTCAGTCCAATTCGTGACACGTTTATGTCAAATTTATGACATATTTATGTCTTTTTCGTGACATAAATGTGTCGTTTTTATGTCATATTTATGTCTTTTCTATGCCATAAATATGTCTTTTTTATGACAAATGTGTGTATATTTGATGGCGTAACAATTTATATTTCATGACATATTTATGTCTATTTTATGACATAAATGTATTTTTCATGACATATGTGTGTATATTTGATAGCGTTACAATTTATATTTTATGACATATTTATGTCTATTTTATGACATAAATATGTCTTTTTCATGACATATGTGTGTATATCCGATGGCGTAACAATTTATATTTTATGCCATATTTATGTCTATTTTATGACATACGTATGTCCATTTTATGACATATATATGTCATGTGTGTGACATATATGTTCGACATATGACATATGTATGTCCTTAGTCTCGGCTTTGAAGAACATAACATAACATAACATAACATAACATAACATAACATAACATAACATAACATAACATAATAATCTGAAAAAATTACCGTTTTTGTTTCTAAAACTTTTGCCGCATTTGGAGCAAACGTAATCGCGCGCGTCGGAATGCGTCTTCGAGTGCTTGATCATGTGACTTTTGGTCCTGCAGGGTTTCTTGCAAATCGGGCAAAAGTGCATCGGGAAGCCTCCGGGATTATGGCCCTTTTTATGCAGCGCGAAGGTCGAGTGGTGCAGGAACTTTTCCCCGCACACCGCGCATTCGTATCTTTTGTCGCCCGAGTGCACTCGCATGTGTTGCACCAGGGTACTTCGTCTCGGGAAATTTTTACCGCAATCCGCGCATTCGAAGGGTCTTTCCTGAGAGTGGCATTGCATGTGTTTGGTGACGTCGCATTTTCGTAAAAACATTTTCCCGCAGACTTTGCAGGGCTCTTTTTTTTCCGGAGCGAAATGAGTGTTTTGGTGACATTCAAAGTTCGACTTTTGGACGAAGCGTTTGTCGCATTCTTTGCACTCGAATACTTTTTCGCCGGTGTGGATGCGGAGGTGTAATTTGAGCCCTCGTTCTCGGAGGAATTCTCGATCGCATTCGGCGCATTTGAAGTTGCTCATTTTGGAATCTGGAAGCAAAAAAAGTTTACGGGGTTGTTTTTTTAATTAAAATTTATAGTTTAAGAATTTTTAAATTTAAGAAACTTCAAAAATTGCGAAAACGAAGAAAAATAGATCGAGGGATTCGATTTTCGGTGTTTTCTTTAGCGGATTATTCAATTTTCGATTTAAGAAACTGCAAAACCGCAAAACGTGCACAATAAAGCTCCCCGAACAACATTTAAATTCCTTTTACTGTATTTCCGAAAAAAATTCTCAAAGTTAGGCTATTTTTTCAAGCGCCCTTTAAATTTCGCGGCGAAATGGAATCGACGGTGCTGCCCTCTGCCCGTTGCGCCGCGCACTTCGAGTCCTCGTAAAGAATTTCGCGATTTCATGTAACGCGGAAGAAAACCAGCGATTAAAAAGCGCGCGCGTAGTTAACAAATCGGTAAATGTAATCACTGTAAAATATCCCTCTCTCAATTTCCCGAAAGTCTCCAAAAGCTCCCAAGTTTTGCCCCGAAAAATTAGGTTAAAAGTCGCTTCAATGACAACGTACGTCAGGAACGCGGTGAAAATCTTCCGCGGGAGTTTTCCCGCGGGGGCGCGTAAATGGACCTCTATTCGTCCTTTCCCCGTGAAAAATTGCGGCGACAAAAGCGAGGGCAAAAGGGCCGCGATTTGCACCCTCGGGTTAAGCGCTTCGTTCTTCGGGTTGTTCAAATCGGAAGAAAAAAAGGAACCGGAAGTGATAATGACGATAAAAAGATCGATACTCTTGATGCAGGTAAAATTTCGAATTTTTTATCGGGGTTATCGGGCTTTTTATGGCGTTTTTTGGGGTAGAAGGAGGAGTATAAAAAGGCGGAGGTGATGCTGCACGTGGCCTTGAAACAGGCGCAGGATCTGCAGAATTCTGACGCTGTCACGTACATTTACGATTTGATGGCGAATTTGGCGTTTTTGACGGAGGATTATAAGAAGGCGGAGACTTTGTTCGTGAATGTCATGCAGAGGTTGACGAGTGACGGCGTCGCGCAGAACGATTTGAGGATTATTCACATGAGTTTGAAAATGGCGAAGATGTTCGAGCACCAGGGCGATTTTGAGTGAGTTCGGGAGATTAAAATTGAAAGTATTCGTGGTTTCTCGATGTATTTGGGGGTTATTGTTTTGGTTTGGACTGTAGAGAAAATGGCGGAAAGTTTGGGGATTTTTTTACGAGGGTTGGTAGTTTTGGTTTTTTCCTCGATGTATTTAGGGGTTTTTTATGATGGGGGGATGGTGGTTTTTGGATTTGGTTTGTTACCGGTACTTTTTCTGTAGTTTTTTAAACATTTGTCGAGGTTTTTGTATTTCTATATTTTTATAAATGTTTTTTTTTTCGACTCGATTTGTATGTTTTTGAATTTTTATGTATTTTCGTGAATTTCGCGCATACTTTTATGCAATTGAAGTGCTTAACCACAGTTTTTCGTATTTTTATTTTCCCACCAAAATCCCGAATTCTCAACACAAATAAAGCCATTATTCCCCAAATAAAAACCGAAAAAAAATCCCCATACTTTTCCCCCAATTAAACATTGTTTACATCGCGTACATAAAAATAATTCATTCAAACTTCGCGCAATTCAAAAACGGCAAATTCCACTCACCCCAGAACAAAACGAATCCAAAAATGCACCCCAAAAACTCCAATCACCACCGAATCATCGTAAAAGTAACTTAAAAACGACAACAAACTCACATTTTTGGAGGTTATGAACGCCGCGAAGAAATTTGCCGAAAGCGTACCAAATTCATCCGATTGCCTGTAAATCCCGCAGCATTCCCCGGCCATAAAAATGCCACCCCCGAAAAACAACCACCACCCCCGTTCCTTCAATCAAAACGAATCGAGTAATTAAATAACTCCGATACGAAATCGCAACGACCGAATTCCGCCTTAAAAGTGTCGGCAAGTCCGAAACCCCGCTTACCACCGAAGAAGCCCGAACATTCCCGACAACGTTCAAACGACGAAAAATACATCGAAATGTTGAAATTTTGCAGAAAAGCGGAAAACGGGTACGAATTTTGCCTGGGGCACCTCCAGGAGTCGGTGGACAAAGGCACCGAGGACAAAGATGTCCTGACTTTTTACGGGATGACCATGGACTGGTACGCTCGAATGCTCGTGACGCAATCCAAGTACAAAGACGCGTTCAAATATTTCCTCAAAGCCTACGACGTCTCGGTGAAATTGAACGGCGAAGAACACAAAGAAACCGTGATCCTCCTCAACGACTTAGGCACGCTCAGTTGCCTGCAGGGCAACCACGACCAAGCGATAACATACTTAGAAAAAGCCATAAAACTAGGCGAGTTACATCGCCGCGGCGCGAGAAAAACGACGATTTAACATGAACTTTGTTACAGGAACGAAGATCGGCGACGACGAAAACATCAGCGTGATTCACATAAACCTCGGGAACATTTACATGAAGAAACAGATGTTCCAGGAGGCGAAAAAGTGGTGCAAAGAAGGCTGGCGATTGGCCAAAAGCGCGAACGACGACGAGTCTCTGAAAGAGGCCAAAATCTGCCTCGACGAAGTTAACAAAGTATTACCCTAAAGTCCCGAATTGTACAGTTCACATGTAAATAAACCACGTAACGATCGATTGTGATGTATATTGATGTTCTTAAATTATACACGTAACGCTTTCTTAGTATAAAACTATTTACACGCGGTGACAATGTTACAAAAAACGCTCTGGAAGATGAAATAGTCTTCGTTTCTTCATTCGTACTGCGCGATGAGGACCATCATGTAAACTCCGGCCAGCAAAGCGACGATTTCCTTGACGGACTGCCAAAACTTCGTGTCCGTCAGCAGCTCCGGGATCACGGAAACCGTGGCGATGTAGATGAATCCTCCGGCGGTGAACGGGAGAATCCAAGAAGTCGCGAGGTCCCCTGAAAAAGCGAAAGTTCGGTAAAACGTTCCCCGTTTCCTCGGCCTCCGATTTACCCATTCCCTCGGCCAGCAAAGACACGTAGGTCCCCAGAAGCGCGCCGACGGCGGTGGTCAACTGCAGCAGCATCGCCTGGAAAAAGAAGGAACTTGGTCAAAAATCGACTCCGGGGCGGCTCCGGGGATTTACTTTTTTTTTGCTGCACCCGCTCTGGATCAAGATGGCGAAGTCTCCGATCTCGTGCGGCACCTCGTGGAGCAGGATCATGAAAGTCGTTAAATATCCCACGCTGTCTCCGGCTAAATAGCTCGCTCCGATGGCCAGGCCGTCGGTGAAGTTGTGCAGGAAGTCCGCGACCAAGTTGAGGTAGCCGGCGATTTTGATGTCGCTTTCTGGGGCTTTTTCTTTCCCTTTTTTGTCGGCTTTCTTTTTGCTTCCTTCGACTGCGTGGGAGTGAGCGTGGTCGTCGCCTTTGATTAATCGGACGACTTTTTCGACGGTGAGGAACGTGATGATTCCGAGGAGGACGCAGAGGCCGACGGACAAGTCGTGTCCGTGTCCATGTCCGTGCTCGTGTTCCTGCTCGTGCTCGTGGTGATCGTGGCTATGGGAATGAGGTATGAGAGCATGAGGAATTAAATGTAGAAATGCATCGCCGAGAAGACCGCCGGACGCGAAGCTTAGGAGAATTTTCAGGAAGGGTTCGTGTTCTTTCGTGTTGTCCAAGGGCACCAGGAAGAGGATCAGAAATGGAGCTGCTGATATTAAGAGCGTCGATCCCATCGCGTGCAGGAAAACGTTGCTGCGCTCCTCGAACGTCTCGCCTAAAAACAGTTTAACATTTTAGATTCATGTTGCATTTTGAACATTTGGAATTGAATAATTATCGGAACAAATTGACAAATTCTTCGATCTTTTTTTACAATTTTGAGGTTAGAATTCTGAAAACATCGATAAATTTATCCAGGACATTCAAAATCTTTGAAATTTCTATGGAATGTTAATTAATTCACTTCTGAAAACCTTAAAACTCAAAATATCGTACTTGTTTTTGTCTGTAGGACATTTTAAAAATTCCTCGATCTATTTTTCTCACATTTTGAGGTTGGAATTCTAAAAACATCGATAAATTTATCCAGGACACTCAAAATCTTCGAAATTTCTATGGAATGTTAATTAATTCACTTCTGAAAACCCCAAAACTCAAAATCTCGTACTTGTTTTTGTCTGTTGAACATTTGACAAATTCCTCGATCTATTTTTCTCACATTTTGAGGTTAGAATTCTAAAAACATCGATAAATTTATCCAGGACACTTAAAATCTTTGAAATGTCTATGGAATGTTAATTAATTCACTTCTGACAATCCCTAAACCCAAAATCTCGTACTTGTTTTTGTCTGTTGAACATTTGACAAATTCCTCGATCTATTTTTCTCACATTTTGACGTTAGAATTCTAAAAACATTGATAAATTTATCCGGGACACTTAAAATGCCCCAAATTTCTGTGGAATGTTGACTGATTCACTTCTGAAAACCCTAAAACCTAAAATCTCGTACTTGTTTTTGTCTGTTGGACATTTGAAAATTTCCTCGATCTATTTTTCTCACATTTTGACGTTAGAATTCTAAAAACATCGATAAATTTATCCAGGATACTCAAAATCCTCGAAATTTCTACGGAATGTTAATTAATTCACTTCTGACAATCCCTAAACCCAAAATCTCGTACTTGTTTTCGTCCGTTAAAAATTTGACAAATGCCTTGATCTATTGTTCTCAAATTTTGAGGTTAGAATTCTAAAAACATCGATAAATTTATTTATTCGTTTCTGAAAACCTCCAGAACCCAAAATCTTGTACTTTTACCTGAATGTTCGTCATTTCGTTTGTGTTCGTGTCTGTGCGTATGCGCTTCTTTATTCGCTTCCTTGGAGTACTTGAAACCCGGGTGCTCATCGTGCACATGATCATGGTCGTGGTCATGGTCATGGCCTTGACACATCATCGGGAAACTCAGGAAAATGAGGAAAATCAGAGCGCCCAGAGCGAGCGTCAAAAGCCACGAGCTTTTATTTCCCTCGCTCATTTTCCCTGCGTTTTTCACACGATTCGACATATTTCCCGGTTCAATATTCACTGCCACAATTCACCCGCTACATATGTAACTTAAAAACTTCTTTGTTCTTTTTACTCTGACGTTACGTGTCAATTCCACGCCATACGGCACGTTTTTATCGGACGAATGATAACAATGATAACAACACGAAAATGACATCGATTACCGCGATATATCGAAAAGTCTCGAAAACAATGGCCGCTCGTCATTTGTCGATTCTCCGCCAATGACGATCCAGGATTTCAAGATGGCGGTTGTAGCATGTGTTGATCCATCAGTGCAAAGTGTTTGAAATTTCTCCGATCGAAATGTTAATTTTCCACTGTTTTCGCGGTTTTTCGTGAAATATCGGTTCGGTGTTTCGTGCGTTTAATCGGGAGTGATATTCCGAGGGTTTTGGAGGTCGGAAATTGAAGGGAATCGGGAGTTTGGGGCAGTGACAATTCGCGTCCTGTCAAAGTGTAACGGGCGTTTTTTTCGTAGGTTACACATTTCGAGCTTTTGCATGAATTTTTCCTCTGGCTTTTTTAACTGGCTCGTCGCGAAATGTCGCAGGGTAATAATTCCCGGTCGCCGGGAACGCATGGATCTTGCAATGCTATTTTTTCGAGCTCGCCATTCAGCTTTGACAAAGAGAATAATTCGCCGAATAACAAAGTGTGAGTGTTTTTTACGAGATTCATAACGTTTCGGCAGGTTTTTCTTGCATTTTCGGTGTTTTTACGTAGTCGTTGATAAAAGCGTTTTTTACGCGATGTATTTTTGAGATTTTTTTTTTTCGTATTTCGCGCCTTTTTTATTACGAAACAATTTTTTTATTCAAAATTTTGTAATGTTCGTAATTAAAACTCAAAAAAATCACGTTTTTTCACCCTTTTTCCGTTTTTAATAACAAAACATTAAATTTTTAAATTTTTTTCTAGGGAACGAAGCAGCACCATCTACTTCGGAACTCCCGAAACCCCGAAGAAATCGCCAGCACCAATCAAAAATGCGGCATCTCTGACCCGCCAAAACGCATCTTCAGCCCCGAACTCGAGCGCTCCCAAAATGGCGCCAAAAAGCACCCCGAAAGCGCAAAACTCAGCATCTTCAGAAAAGCTAAAAAACAGCTATTTCTGCGCCCCTCGGCACCCCCAAACTTCCAGAAACGCGGCCACTTCCACGCCGAAAACCCCATCGAAACGCTACTTCAACGACCACTCGTTGCAGCGGCAAACCCCGGAATTTTTCAGCGCCGTTCGCGTGGAAACCCCGAAAAGCAAGGAAAACGGGGCCGAAGAACACACGATTTACGAGGGGGAAAGCAGCAATCTCACCGTTGGAATCCGAGTCAGGCCCTTGCACTTCAAGTACCTCGAACGCCCAAAAACCCAATTTCAATTCCCCCGAAACTAAAAATGCCTAATTTTCCAGGGAACTGAACGAGCCCCAAATCGCGTCGATCCTGTCGACGAAGAACCAGACCATCACCGTGGACTGCGAATCGAGCCAGCACACCTTCGCCTACGACCACTGTTTCATTTCCTACCCCGACTCAAAGTCTGCGAACCACGCGAGTCAGGGTACAATTTTCAGAACCATGGTATCGCCCCTGATCCAGAGCGCGTTCGAAGGTTACAACGTCTGCCTCTTCGCCTACGGGCAAACCGGTTCCGGGAAAAGCTACAGCATGATGGGCCCGGATTCCCCCGGGGACAACCCCGAAGAACCCGACTCCTCGGCCGGCATCATCCCCCGCTTCTGCCACGACTTGTTCTCCCGGATCCGGAAAAACCCGGAGGTCGCTTCCTCCGTCGAGATCAGCTACTTCGAAATTTACAACGAAAAGATCCACGATTTGCTCGTCGGGAACAATAACTGTAAAAAGGCGACGTTGAGGGTCCGGGAACACCCGAGTTTCGGGCCCTACGTCGTCGACCTGAGCCAGCACGTCGTGCGAGATTTCGAGGGCTTGAAAGTGAGGATTCGAGAGGCGAATTCGCGACGGATTATTACAGTTGTTTTGTATTTTTTAGACCTGGTTGAAAGTCGGGAACTCGCAGAGAGCCACAGCGGCCACGGGGATGAACGAGAAGAGCTCCAGGTCCCACAGCATTTTCAGCGTCGTCCTGACCCAGACGAAAAAGGAGAAACCCGAGGCGAAGGACAGCAAAATCAACCTCGTTGATTTAGCGGGGAGCGAGCGCTATTGTCAAACCGGGGTCAGCGGGGAGAGATTAAGGGTCAGCGCAAAGCCCCGCGTCGAGATAAACATTGTAGCTCCGAAATGTAAACGATCGTAATTTTTTTAGGAAAGCGCGTCGATCAACAAGTCGCTGTTGACTCTGGGGAAGGTCATCGGCGCCCTGGCGGAAAACACCGGCAACCGGAGGCGAGGATTCGTGCCTTATCGCGAGTCCGTGCTCACTTGGCTTCTCAAGGTGTCAGCGATTTATTACATTTCGACGAAATACATCAATGTTTCGCGAGCCGAGTTTTCAGTGCATCGTGTCCGTGTAGTACGTGAACATCGGGGGCTGGATGTACAGCCTCTTCGTCCCGCACTTGCAGTCGTTCCCGCACCTCGTGCAATCGTCCCCGCATTTGCAAGCCCGGCCGCATGTCTTTTTTTCTAGGGAATTTTCGTCGTTTAATTTCACGTCTTGGAGGATCGACGTTACCCGAAGGCTTACCTGAACTTTCCTGCGGGGGATTCTTCTTGCTCTTCGTCAACGGCCAAACCATCGTATTCACCAGGGACTTCGCTTCTCGCCGCCACGCCCGGGATTCGACTTTTATACTTCGCGAAATTGCGCACGACACTAAAAACGTCGCTTCGTTCGACCTTCGACTTCGATAAAAAGCGCGGCTAATCTGAATTGTATCGAGCCCGATAAAGTTGTAATTACGAACGCAATTTGTACGCGCAAGCGCTTTTCCTGTACACGAATGTATTTATAGGCTTAATTTATAGCGATACAAAAGTACAAAGTAATCAGCGTTATCATGTCTAATTTTAGAAGGTCAAATGTCCGGTTTTGGAAGCTTCTTTTTGCCGTCCTTGCTGGAGGCTTCTTCGGCCTCTTCTTCCTCGCGGATTTCCGAGCAACCGTTTTTCTGCACCTTCTGTTTTATGTACGACGCCAGGCTTCGCCTTTTGTTCTGTTTGCACAAGTCGCAAGACTTCGACGTTGTTTTCGCCTGTAATTGCCGCTGGCAATGTTGCTCGTAGGCCGTCGGCCCTGAAAAAGCCATTATTTTAATTATAACGCGATTATTTTGTTAACGCGCGAAAAGCGACTTACCACGCTCGAAGTAATTTTTGTTCCAAGGCTGCTCGTAATCCCTGTACTGCACGGAGCGCATAAAGCCATAAGAAATGACCTCGGGAACGTACACGAGGTCCATGCTGGAAATGTGAATTATTTGTCGCGTGAAACGTGTACTTTTGAGGTGCGGGAAAACGACGCTTTTGTTCGAGGTTCTTCTCGGGACTAAAACGACGCAGCTACGCGAGCTACGTTTGTGTTTACCAGTCGTACCCTCCCCCTCTTCCGGCCGGTCGCCCCACCTTCCGGGCGAAATTTTACGCCTCGCTTTTAGAATGTACTAACGGCTTTTTTTGTTCGGGCCGATGAACTCGCGATTTTAGGGTTACTTATTCGGGCGGCTAAAATTCATGTAACCGCGCAATTTCTGCGCCGCGAAAGAGAAAGTCGTAATCTTTCAAGGAGACATCTAAAAATAGCTTCCGAATTTGGGGAAACATTGTAACAGGTGTCGATGGAAAAATCCCGGCCGAGGGATTAGCGTATAATCTGCGTGCTAAAAAAACAGATCAATTGATAACGCTCGTTATCTCGGGAATGCGGGCTGATAAGAGATCGATTGTTTGCGAAAAACAAGGTCTAATTAATGTTGCGTTGCAGGAAAGCCTCGGCGGAAATTCGAAAACCGCGATGCTGGGCACGGTTTCCCCGGCGAATGTTCATTTGGAGGAAACTTTGGCGACGCTGCGTTACGCTTGCCAGGCTCGCGCGATCGTGAACCGAGTTCACGTGAACGAGGACCAACACGATCGATTGATCCGGTAAAAAAGCGGGAGTTTTTAAATTTTGCGATGATTAAATTGAAATTAATTGAAAAATTTTTTTAGATCGCTCAAGGCCCAAGTTTCGAGACTTTCCGAGCTGAAAGATGGATACGAGCGGCAACTCGGCCTCGCGCCCCGGCGACTTTTGCAGTCCCTGGAACCCGACCTCGAGGAAAAGCAGCGGGAAATCAACGCCCTGAAAGAGCAATTGAAAAGCATGGAAAGCCAGCTGGAAATGTCGCAAAAGTACAAAAACAAAAGACGATAGTCTAGGTTAAATTTAGACAGCCGTTGCTGAGATCCCGAGTAAATTTGCTGCAGGTCCTGGGCGCAGAAGCTGCAGGAAGCGGAGGAGCGGAAACTCTCGGAGGTGAAGCACCTCCGACGCTGCGGCCTCGCGATCGAGCTCGACGTGCGCCGGCAAGCCCAGCCTTGTCTTGTGAATCTCGCCGCGGATCCCATGCTCTCGGGGACGCTTTTTTATCTCATTCCTTCGGGGATCGTTCGCGTCGGGAAAAACCCGGATGGACCAGTTTCAGCTTCCTCCAAGCGACCCGATATCGTCCTCCAGGGTCCGCTAATTAAACATTCGCACTGGTCAGCACGATCCCTGAAACCCTGGCATTTTATTCAATCTCCGGCGCGCTCTGTTTTTGCAATTTTGGTTTTTGGTTTTCTAATTTGAGATTTTTGTTTTTGTAGCGTCATCGAGAACACGAGCGGGAAGCTGTTTTTGCACCCGGGACCTGACGGCGAGACTTTTGTGAATGGAAAGGTGGAGTTTGGGTTTTGGAGGATTTTGGAAATTCGAGGATTTTGAACTTTTTTTTTTTTTTTTTGGTTTTAGAGAGCTTGCAGGAGGTTGAAGTTGAACAATGGGGATCGGTTGATTATTGGAGGGAGTCACTACTTTAAGGTTATTCATCCGGAGCAGGGGCAGATGGATAAAGTCGCGGAACCTGTGGAGTTTGAATTCGCGCACCAGGAGGTTCTTCGGGTCCAAGAAAATGAGTGGGGATTTTTTGTTTTGTTTGGGTTTTTATGGTAGATCGAGGAATTTTGCACAGAAATTTTGAGGATTTTGAATGTTCTGGATAAATTTATCGATGTTTTGGGAATTCCGAGCTCGAAATTTGAGAAAAATAGATCGAGGAATTTTTAAAATTTTTAAGAGACGGAAATATGTACGAGATTTTTGGTTTTGGGATTTTTAGAAACAAATTAATCAACATTCCCTAGAAATTTTGAGGATTTTGAGTGTTCTCAGTAGATTTATCGATGTTTTTGAAATTCTAACCTCAAAATTAGAGAAAAATAGATCGAGGATTTTTTCAAATTTTTAACAGACAAAAATATGTACGAGATTTTGGGTTTTGGACTCTTCAGAAGTGAATTTATTAACATTCCACAGAAATTTTGAGGATTTTGAGTGTTCTGGATAAATTTATCGATGTTTTGGGAATTCCGAGCTCGAAATTTGAGAAAAATAGATCGAGGAATTTTTAAAATTTTTAAGAGACGAAAATATGTACGAGATTTTGGGTTTTGGATTCTTCAGAAGCAAATTAGTTAACATTTCTTTGAAAGTTTGACGGTTTTGAGTCTTCTCAGTAGATTTATCGATGTTTTTGGAATTCTAACCTCAAAATTTGAGAAAAATAGATCGAGGATTTTTTCAAATTTTTAACAGACAACAATATGTACGAAATTTTGGGTTTTAGGGTTTCTAGAAGTAAATTAATCAACATTCCATAGAAATTTATCGATGTTTTTAGAATTCTAACCTCAAAATTTGAGAAATAGATCGAGGAATTTGTAAAATTTTTAACAG
>JABFQM010002787.1:0-13771 GCA_022816865.1 Zelostemma sp. ZL-2020
TCTGCTGTGCTCGGATTTTGGTACTTGATTTCGATGACTCGGCAGAGGTCGGAACTAAAAGATCTTATCACGGTATTTTCCGTGAGAAACGGGGGGAAAATCGTGGCATCTGTGCCGTTGATATCCGCGCAGTGACCTTTGCCCCACATGGTTAAGTTGGGTTTTCCGTCATATTTTGTCAACACGCCAACATCCATCACATTTCGCATTCCACGATACACCCTCCACTTTTCTCTCGAAGGTGTATCGTTCCTCTGAAAAGTATCGTTTGTACAGCCCATTTTTTAGTGCGAGGATGCTGTATTTCGGCTAACTTACGGCACCGAAGATCGAGAATTTATATTTTTTATTAGCTACTTTCTGGAGAATTTTGTCCTTGGTTTTTATGACCCCGCAAACTGTCTTTCCTGCAGAATCCGTGACGTTCGAGCAGTCCACCATCAAACCGTCGAAAAGTAAATCTCTGGGCTTGATTTTTACGAAGATCGACGATGGGCTCCCGAAAATGCTGTCCACTGCTTTGTCTGATTCATAATACCAGACGCAAATTTTATAATAATAGAGAAAATACTCACTTCAAGTCAGAATTGTTTTTGTTTCTTACCGATTAAACCGATCATTTTTGGCATGTCATTTACAGTTGTCAGCGCCATTGCTAACATCACTGTATGAGGGAGAGTCAATTCTTCTTCCCCGGTCAATCCGTTACTTTTATCGGGGCGAAATTTGAACGTGACTTTTGTATTGAATTCAATCGTATCTTCGTCCTCGAAGTCCTCCAGATTTACTTTCTGTTTCCATTCCCTGGAATGTTCAAACGAGAATTTTCAATTCTGTTTTTGAACAAGTTTCGAGTGTCGTTGAAAATCTTACTCGTAAAAATACGGCCCAACTTCTTGAACGATGGGTTTGGCGCCGTTTTCGATTTCCTCGGGATTCGTTATGTTGAAAAGATAGATTTTGAATTCGAGGAAGAACGGGAACTTTTGCCATATTTCTCGCCTTTGAGTGCCTCTTTTTAATTCCGTTTCCTGCGAATCAAATGCTTGAGATCCAGTGAAAGATTCGAACTTAACTGGCTGCATTTTTTAACTCTCCAGGTACCAAAACAGACGTGTTCTGCGTTTCGCAAAAAAATCCAGTCACTACGTTTTTTGTATAAAAAATAACATTTTATTTTATTTTCCTCGGAAAGTTGATTTAATTTTTTGAAAACAATTGACAAAATATTGAAGTAGCTGACAAATATCTCTGACTTTTTAAAGATTTTCATAATTATTTCATTACAATATCATTGCGTTAATTAGAAAAAAACAATTCTTATTTTCTCGTGTCAAAATGAATATGTTGCCAATTTTTTCAAAATTTCCAATCAGCAGCTTTCTTTAAAAAAACCGTCATAAACAAAAACGCAGAGGCCGGATTTTGTTGCAAACCGCAGAACACATTTTTTCGATACCTAAAGAGACCCCTCATTTAATTAATTTAATTATTGATATAATTATTCCTTGTATTCTCATTTTATTTTATTTTTCAATTCTTTTTAAATTTATTGGCAAACCCCTAATTTTGTACTGAATTTCCTGGATCATTGGTCGGTTCCCAAAATATGTGGTTTTAGAAGCACGATAAATCGTGTGTAAAATCTCACTTCTGTGAAGTGTAACTGATAATTTGTCGTATCAACGCAAAAACAGCACGGTCATCAAATTAACAGATTTGAGGCATCAAAACAAGCTTAGATTAGAATATTATCTTTGCCAGGTACTAATATCACCGGGCGCTATCATTACTGGAAGTTAAATATTCATAGTCGTCTCTCAATCGAGCATACACCGTAATTTACTTTTGATTACATGTTATACCTTCGTTATTTTAATGAGTTGCTCGAATTGCATAACCATTATACAAGCATTGGAGTCTATTAAGTCATGAGGTTTAACGATTCTATAATTTAACGATCAAAGGAATTTAATTACACGGAGTACTACTCTCACAAATACGCAGCGAATTTAGTTTGAAAGCGCAGATGAGATTGACCGAGAAAGGTGCATGAAACTCATTAAACAGAGTTTGATCGAAGACCAATTTTATTTTTTTCAAAACATTATCTAGTCAAAATTACGATAAGAAAATTTTTTTAAATTTCTATCTGGTTGAACCTCCATTTCTATACTAAAAAAATTGTGTTAAGATTGTAATGTCGGTAATGGTTTTATCGTAACAATAAAAAAGAGAGATTCGTCACGTCCTTGGTAATTCTATTGTTCTCAATGAACATTTTTTATAACAAGAAGAACGACATAACGAGTTTTGTTCTTTAAATACTAAATTTTAAAAATTCGGGCTCAAGGCGCAAAAGATATGAAAACAACAAGATTTGTGCGACTTTTGAACAGACAATATCATAAGTATAATTTTAAAAGGGGTGGATCTTACCATTTGAATTGCAAACTGAAGAATTTGAGGCAAAGCTATCCATCCTATAAAAATTCCCAGTACGACCATTCCACCGCCACTCAAACCCAACTTCAAAGGCATTTGCATAATCATTCTGATTTTATAGAATCAATGTAAACAATGAAAAATAAAATATTTTATCGCGCAGTTCAAGTAGAACTACCCGTTACTAATCCGACAAGGCATTTATGCCTTTAAAGCCTTTTGCGAAGTGTTTTTTCAATCCTCCCGCATTTGTTGATTCAATTTGGAATTGCCAATACAGTCACTAAGCAGTGAACTTCGCGGAGAGAATGATGAGAAGGAACTGTCATCCACTCGTCATATATCAAGGAAAGTCATCCTCCTGTTTATGGAGAAGGATGAAATTAACACTCGAGTGCCAGTAGTTGCACAATGCAAAATCAAAGTGGATGAAGGAAAAGGTAGAAATCGTCCAATCGAAAATTATTTGAAGTATTTTTTAGGTACTAAGATCATCGTGTTATCAATAAAAGAAAAAATAATTCCCGTTGTTTTTAAGGTGCATTAATTAGACATGTAACGTTGGTCAGTATAAAATTGGATATTGATTGAAAATATAAAAATTGTGCAATAAAAAAAAGTTTTGTTTTCATGTAAGACAAATTAATTGCAATGAACTTTGATCATTCTATGATCCTATTATTTTAATAGCTGCATAAGATAAAAGGATATAAATAGCACTTGATGGTGACATCAACAATGGTGAGAACGAGTTTTCAGAAATTCACGTTTACAAATGTCCTATATTTGTAAATTACGTACGCGCAAACGCAAAATAATACCTTACCAATTTTGTTACTTCACCACAATCTACAATACTAAAGGGCAAGGTGACTTTGTATATTTTGCAGAACAATTTATTTGTTATCGCAAGAAAGATAACGAGGAATATTGTATAAGATTTAATTCGCATCGATGATTTGTCTTGGACAATTATTTTATTCATAGTTTATTGTTTATTCTACGTACTATATTATTAAAATTACAGAGATCAATGTTACAGCAGTTCTTGACTCCAAGAATCACGGTTTCCGGTGATTCGATGAAGTCTTAATAATAACCATCAAGATTTGGTGGTACCGCATTTGCTTGCGGTTCTTGAAAATCCGGTGGCCATTTCTTCTCTTCAGCAGTTGATTCTCTGCTGAATTGAGAAGTTACCTTTTTTACTTCAACTTTATCAGATTTTGCATTCTGATTGTAATAAAGACCTAATCCTGTACCCAACATGCCAATTCCACCTAATACCATAAGCCACTTAAGATACCTATAATTGTTAATTGATTAATGAACTGATTAATCACTTTCTTTATCATCGGATGTACTGACCAAACGAACTTCATCATACGACGAAGCATTTTTATTTGACTCCTTACGAATTTAGGAACAAGGATACCTTCTTCAACCCAAAATAGTGGTAACATTGCTTCAGGAAATTTGGCCATTAATTTGATCTTTTCTACAGGTTGGATTAACGCGTTGAATTGCATTCTTGACCTAGCTTCTATTGGCGTCGCAGTGAATAACTCAAAGTCTAAGAAGATCTGATGTTTTTCCTAAAGGATACGACCATCGTTGATTAATTCAAGTTCAAGATACAATCATCTTTTCTGTTACATCAACATCGCTCAGAATGTACCACGTTTACTTTACTGAATCGACAAATTTTCATCTTCAAGATGTCTTGAATCGTAAAAGCATTTTCTGGGAAACGTGATTGAAATGAATTCGAGACAGTGATGTGTTCATTGAGTAAGAATAATTTTGGTTGCAACCTGTTCATTTATTTATCATACTCACTTTATCCGGATGTAGTCCAACAACTGATTGTAGATAAGATTCATCCGTCAAATAAAAATGGGGCAAAGTAGCGATGATTGGAGCTCCCATGCATTTCGAGAGATCAAGAGCTCCTTTTTTTAGACAGTTATCTGGAGTCGTACAGAAACATTGCATTTCAGGTGTATTTGGAATATCGCCTAAATCGGAAGTGTAGCGTCCTACTTTAATTCCTAAAAAGAAAAAGTATAAGTTAATATTACACGCTATTTTCGTAGCGTGTAATATCACCTTCGACTTTTGTGGGATGTGAATACTTGATATCAACAACTCGACAAAGATCTGCGCTGAAGGATCGTATCGGTACTTTTGGGTCCAAGAATGGCGCGAAAACGGTACCATCAGTTCCTATAAAATATTTAATTAGAGAATTTTTATTGATCAAAGTTGAAATAATTTCAGAACTATCCGTGATAGAGCAATTCACCATTTATAGCGTTGCAATATGATCCATCCCAAGTCTCCATTGCAGGTTTTCCGTCATATTCCATCATCATACCGACATCAACGATATTTTCAATCCCACGACGAGCATGCCATTTTTGCTTGGAAGGTGTATTGTTACGCTAAAAATATGTTAATTAGAAAGTAAACATGTGACAATGCAGCAGTAAAAGAAAATTCTCTCACTGCACCGAATAATGAAAATTTGAACTGCATTTCTCCTGATTGCTGTAGGGCACCTGCATCAGCTTGTTCTTTCAAAATCGCACAAACTCCTTTGCCCGGAACATCCTTGACATTCGAGCAGTCTATTGGCAAGCCTTCAAAGAACAAATCCTTTGGCTTGATAGGCATGAATAACGAAGAGGGTTTTTTGAAAATACTGTCCAAAGCTTTGCCTGTAATGTTTTTAATCCGAGTTTTTGAAAGAATTCTGTACGTTTCAAAAATAATCAAAATTTTTATTTTTGTTCTTACCAACCATAGGGGTTAGTTTGGGTTTATCTTTGATAACTGTTAATATCATGCTCAATATTAGTATGTGGGGGAGAATTAGTTCTTCATCACCGGTCAATCCGTTGCTCATATCCGGACGAAAAATGTACGTAGTTTTAGTGTTGAACTCGATGCTATCGTCTTTATCAATATCTACTACATTGACCTTTTCTTTCCATTCCCTTAAATTGCCAGAAAGATTGAGTACTTTGTTCCTCATTGTACTGAGATTTAGCGAAATGTTTTAAATTACTATATGAATCATTCCACGTCGAAGTTATACATTTATTTTTTAAATCATTCTGCATAAAAATATTACTTGTAAATTTTTTATTTTCGGTTTAGAAGTAAATGTAAATCTGACGTTGGTGCCTTAATAACGATCGCACGTTTGATTTTCAACTCTTTAAAATTGTCATGTAAGCAATGCATTATTATTATGTAAATTAATTGAATCTTACTCATAAAAGTATGGTCCAACTTCTTGTACAATTGGTTTCTCTCCTCTCTCGATGCCTTCAGGATTCGAAATATTGAATAAGTACATCTTAAAGTCGAAACCAAAAGGAATTTTTTCCCAAAATGGTCTCCTGTCCCCACCTTTTTTCAATCTTGTGCCCTGAACAAATGTGTTTCTGATATGTATTTATACACATAAGAATCTGTGTATAATCTGATGCATTGAGAAAACATGTATGTACAATTCCGTTTTCTTCATAAGCAAGATTTTTAAAGAACATTAAACGTAAGTGAGGAAACTACCTTAATTGAGTTAGATTTGCCTCAACTTGACGAAATTATTAATCTTTGAGTATTGGTTACTTACGTCATCGAGTTCTCGATATCAATTTGCTCAGATATTACAGTAATGTGTAAAAACATTGTTTGCAATAAGCTAATATGAGTAATTCGCGTCTAACCTTTCTGATTTGCGACTTGATTGTAGGTGGAAAAATGACCCATCCTATCAAAATTCCTCCCACAAAAGAACCAAGACCACAGAATGCTAATTTTTTAGGGGCTACCATTTTCACCTTAATTCGGTTTATGAAAAATTCTAAATTATTCCATTACTTTCACCGTGAAAAATAATTTCGAAACTGTTGAATAATTTCACTAATCACAAATTTGCCAAATTATTATTTCCTTCGAAATGAGTCTTTTTTATATCTATTTTCACACTTTTCACCGAAGATTTTCTGGAAGTTCGCAGCCCACTGTCAACTTCACTAAAGGAATCGCGAGAAAGAACTGTCGAATAATCGTCGGAGGACAGCTCTACACAGTCGTTCTCTAGCTTGTGATTGGTAACTGATTTGCGCAGAGCATACAATGTATCGTCGGAAAAATTCGTTGATCATATCAAAGCAAGCGATCTTATTAACTAGCTCTTTTATTTTGGAAAAAGTAAACATTTTGTCGAAGTATTAATAACTCTCGGCTTTGATCTTTCTACATTGTTGTGCAAATACATCAAAAGTTTGTAGTGTAGAAAATAGAACATGTTAATGTCAGTACTGACAGATCAATTGTTATCGATTGCATCGTAGTTGCTGTGTCAAGTGAATTTTACAAGTCTCGCGCGTTCAAGGCAGGCATGACTTTTCACTTTTCAGTTTAAACTAATCCGAGGTTAATTAGAAATGGAAAATAAAGTTCGTTCATTTACCAAAAATGAATGTCTCTTAGAAGTGCAGAAATCAAAAAAATCTGGGATCCAAATCAGACTCACAGCCGAAGATTCGGCGGGGATACAGTATGAACTCAAATGACCTTGACTGTTCAAGGCTCCGAAAATTGTATTGCTGAACCCAAGTTCTCTTCTTGATCTACATTTTTATGTGCTTCTGTACTTCCGTATCCCCTTAAGTACGAAATAGGAAAATTGAACGCCGTCATGGATAATAAAATAAAATATATAGTGCAATGGTAATGATCTAATTTGTAATATGTTTCTTGATCCGAGATAATGAGATTACATCTTGAACTTATGAAATGCATTTGTGTATATAGTAATTCGTTGCAATATTATTTACAAACTTTAACGTCGAAATTTTAATTTTTGTTTCTAGTTATACCATTTACGTGGAAACACATGTTCAATTATCTTAATGGTCATAGGTGCAACTAAAACGGAAATTCTAGATTATTCAAGAAAGAAAAAAATTAGTGTCCCCTTTTCTCGTGAGTCTCGAATAGGCAAATTTTACTATTTTCTTAGGTGACTCGATGAAGTTTTAATTGCCGTCAAGATTTGGTGGTATCGCCGAAGGTTTAAATTCTTTGGGACCCAGAGCCGATTTTTTTTCAGCTGTTGATTCTCTACTGTCAAGACGAGGAGTAACCTTTACTACTTCAAGTTTTTTCGTTTGTTTTTTCTGTTTCATATGGAAACCTAATCCTGCGAAACCCACTCCAAAGCCGCCAACGAGCATGAGCCACTTGAGAATCCTGGAATTATTGATTTACCGATTGACGTAAAGATTTCACAACTTTCGAACGTTACAAATGTCGTTTAATGTACTAACCCAAAAAGCCGTACCGCAAAATGACCCAATTTCACTTGATTTCTGATGAATTTAGGTACAATGACTGTTTCTTCAATCCAAAATAGCGGTAACATTGCTTCAGGAAAATTAGCTACCAGTCTAGATTTTTCAGCAGGAAAAATTTGGACATTGAACTGCATTCTCGATGTGGCTTGTATGGGTGCTCCAGATAGTAAATCAAAGTCTACAGCAATTTCATGTTTTTCCTAGAAAATATCATCATTGTTGATTGATTCATAAAGCATTTCTCCCAAACTATTGCTCGAGCACAGTTTCCCTAATCAATATGGATTGCAATTATTTCAATTTCGTTATCTTCCAAGAGAGTAGCGATAAAGATGCATTCAAGACTTGAAAATATTTCTAGATTCGAAAAGTTGCAACTGAAACCGAGATTCATAATACTTGCTTTGTCCGGATTGAGCCCGATAACTGAATTCAGACAAGATTCGTCTGCCAAATAAAAATGCGGAAGAGTAGCAATGATGGGAGCTCCCATGCATTTTGAAAGATCTAAAGTTCCTTTCTTCGGACATTTATCCGGAGTCTTGCAAAAACATTCCATTTCAGGTGTATTTGGAATATCGCCTAAATCGGTACTGTAACGCGCTGTTCTAATCCCTGAAAATATAATGTATTGCTCATATTTACTATACGAAGAGAAAGTTACATGTTACAATTGCAGCCCTAGGAGAGCTCATAGGTCACAGGTAGAACGGGAGAAGGGGGAATTAACAAACAATTATTTGAAGAAATCGTATTAAAAAATAAACACGATTCACCTTTAACTTTGGAAGGATGTTCGTACTTTAAGTACACAATTTTGCAGAGATCCGGGCTGAAGGCTCGTAACGGTACTTTCTTATCCAGAAATGGCGCGAAAATGGTACCATCAGTGCCCTTTTTAAAATTTCAACACGTTTAATTCGACTTCAATTTCAACTACGTCACTTTATTCTATTAATTACGTTAAGGGCATTGCAAAATTCTCCGTTATAAGTCTCCATTGCGGGTTTCCCATCGTACTCGACCATCATCCCCACGTCCCGAATATGTTTAATTCCACGACGGGCTCGCCATCTTTGTCTTGAAGGCGTGTTATTGCGCTAAAAATATGTTAATTAGAAAGTAAACATGTGATAATGCAGCAGTAAAAGAAAATTCTCTCACTGCACCGAACAGTGAAAATTTGAACTGCATTTCTCCGACTTCCTGAAAAACCCCTAGTTCTGCTTGTTGTTTCAAGGCCGCACAAACTCCTTTGCCTGGAACGTCCTTAATATTTGAGCAGTCTATTAAAATGCCGTCGAATAATAAATCCTTTGCTTTGATCGGCATAAATAATGTCTCTGGTTTACCGAAAATACTGTCCACGGCTTTACCTGTAATATTTTTCATTTTTACAAACAAAATTTGTAAATACAATTCTGTACGTTCCAATAATGATGCGGGAATTCATTTTCGTTCTTACCAACCAAAGAAATTAGTTTTGGGTTATCATTGAGAGTTGCATATATTATACCCATCATTACAGTATGGGGAATCATTAATTCTTCGTCACCGGTCAATCCAGTGCCTTTTTCTGGATGAGCATAGTACATAGTTTTGGTATTGAACTCGACAGTATCGTCTTCTTCGAAATCGACTAGATTGACCTTTTCCTTCCATGACCTGAAAATGGAAGAAACATCGAGTCCTCATTGCCTGTCTCAATTATATCGGAGTGTTCGAAATTCAGTTCTGCCTGGGTTGGGTTTCAAAATGATATTTTATGTGATTCAATGAAATCTTACTCATAAAAGAATGGTCCAACTTCTTTTACAATTGGTTTTTCTCCTTTCTCGATGCCCTCAGGATTCGAAATATTAAAGATGTAGATTTTAAAGTCGAAAGCGAAGGGTATTTTTTCCCACAATGGTCTTCTCTCCGCACCAACTTTCAATTTAGTTGCCTGAAAATTGTTTTCTATAGCTGTCCGATTTTTTTCGAAAAGTGCACGATTTCGTTCTCGCAAATAAGCGAATGTAGAATCGATTCATGAAACCACATTGTCGATGGCTCTTTGAAGGAAACCCTAGTAAAATGCCGTGTACGGCTCGCTTTTAATTAGGAAACGGAAGTGTCTATATACATTTGTGTTATATAAAACATTATTCTTGATAATTGTGTATTTGTTCATTGGAATGAAAAGGTTTTCAATCGATTAAAAATGTTTGACAAAAACTACCTTAATTAAGCTATATCTGTTTGTAACTTTCCAAAGTTGTTGATCGTTCCAAACATTTTCGTAACTAAATTTATTTTATCATGTTCGTAATATTTGTTAGTCCAGTTGTTACAGTGATGCAAACATTTGTTATTGTTTGCTGTCAAACAAGAAAGTAATTTATATCTGACCTTGATAACTTGCCACTTGAGGATCGGCGGAAAAATGGCCCATCCTATCAAAATTCCTCCGACAAAAGAACCAATACCACTCAATGCTAATTTTTTAGGGGAAACCATTTTCATTCGCATTCACGGCAAAATATCCTGAAACAACAATGACCTTTTACAACGAAAAATTATTCCGAAGCATTTGTCTGACGAATAAATATTTTTATAATTACTATTATTTAACGTAAATAATCTTTCGAAAATTCGAAAATTTCTTTCTCGAACTGAAACTGGAAAACAATGTTATCTCTGCGAGTAAAATTCAATGGCCAAAGTCTATGTAAGAAATTATGTTTTCTTCTTTCTGTCACACGTTCGCGCTTTACCTTCAGCTTTACTAAAGGAATCGTCAAAATGAACTGTCAAGTAATTGTCGTACAACACCTATAAAATTCATGCTTTAGTTTGCGATTGGTAATGGTGTTACACTTGCGCAGTACACGATTTTTCTTCGAAAAAATCCGTCGTCAATATACCAGCAAGTACTGTTTCCAAATGTTAACTTCCCGAGAGAAAATTGATGCAAATATTTTTCGATCCAAAAATGTGCATTCCAAAATCAATGTAGATGATTTTTTCAAACACGATTACATCATTTTTTACCGTTTTGGAATCGATCAAAATTCCTGAATCTGTTTACAGAAGTATTCCAACTTTTCATGTCTTATTCCATTTTTTCTTCCTTAAACGCATAGGGCGCAGCGAAAAAGTAATAAACGTCAGTTAGAGCTCGTAATATTTTGTTATCATTCACGTCAAACTTTCAAACCTGAAATTTATAATACGATAAACGCAAGAAAAACTTTCTTCGCTCTTTCAAAGTTTCTTTTCAAAAAGCATAAAGTTTTGGGTATTCAAAACACGTGTTATTATAACATTCCGATAAAATAAAAAAGAATTGATTGAATCTCGAGTAAAAATTGAGAAATTAATCTCAGATAATATTGCCTGTAAATAATAGTTGAAAAATTGCTTTTATAATTCGGAATAGTCCACGTATCATGGGAAAGATAAACTTTTTGATTTATTGCTGATAATCTACGGCTCTGATTTAACTTTATTAATAATTTACAACCACATCATAGGTTCTTTAGCGTGGTATAGCACGTCAAGTGTCAAGACCGACACAGATCAATTATTATCGATCGGGTCGAAGTGTGACAGGTTCATTAAATATGAGGATCTATAGACGGACTAAAGAACGATACCGCAGTTCAACTATCGTTACCATTAATATATTATCATAATATTGACTGAATACTTCTCGCAACAAGCCTTATTTTTTACGAAATCTAAAATTACACTCCGAAAAATCAATACCTTATTACAATTTCCGAATTATTCCGAATCGGTCATTGTAATTCATGTTCCCGTTTTCATCGTTTAATTTTTTCCACGGAAATGGAATCGCATTTTTATGCGATTAAAGTTGCGTGGTAAAGTTTTAGGACACTTAAGAATAAAAAATTGAATATCACGCTCCGACCTTTGTTTTTTTATTCGCATCGCCACAACCCTGGCCTTGCACGTAACAAGGACACGCTCTTCAATTTTATTAGGTTCATATGTAAGACTGGGTAAATGTGGAAAGAAGAAAAGAACGTCAATCTCACTAATTGATCAGTCACACCGAACAAATAAAAAAGCGTTCAGAAAGAAACGTCAAGCGAAACTCGTTTATAAAATAAAAAGTATTCCGAGCGGAATCGAATTGTATACTTTTTACAGAAAGCAACCAACAATTGTCATCAAGTTTTTTTATTTCAACAACAATAACAAGTACTTATACAATTAAATAAATTTACAGTCGAAGAAACGCGACTTTACCACCCATGGGGAAATTTGTAATGAGCAGCGTGTATCGGCACGGGAACTGGGTAATATTTTGGGACTACGATGGGCCTGTCTACATGAACCACTTTTTCCACGTGGACCGGATATGGTTTGGGAACCGGAACAGCGAACGGAACAGCGTAAGGACGGTCCACGTGAACCGGAACTGGACGATCGACGGGATACGGTACATGTTTCGTGACGGTTTGAACAACCGGATATGGTACTGGTACCGGATGAAGCACTGGCTGAACCGGAAGAGCTGGGGCTGGAACTGCAACTGGAGCTACAACTGGAGCTGCAACTAAATTTTCATTCATTTCCCTTTCATCGAA
Organism: Zelostemma sp. ZL-2020; assembly: GCA_022816865.1. Taxonomy (NCBI): domain Eukaryota; kingdom Metazoa; phylum Arthropoda; class Insecta; order Hymenoptera; family Platygastridae; genus Zelostemma; species Zelostemma sp. ZL-2020. The sequence goes on from JABFQM010002787.1 coordinate 12,416, forward strand.
ATCGCGCGTATTACTAATTTTTCAACTTGGAACATTTTTCTTTCAGTGCAATTATTGTTATTCCGAAGAAAATTGTCGATATTGCAAAATTTTTTATGAACTAACCAGCAGGGTGCACTGGAACCGGATGCGCTTGGTGGTGAAAATATTCATGATGCGCGTGGTGAGTAGGGTGTTCATGGATCGGCGCTGGTTCCACCGAAGGTCCATAAATCCCTCCTATCTGTTCTTGATGTGGCGCGCCGTAATCGAAAGAAAAAACGCCTCGTTTGTCGTGTCTTTTCGACAGTCTCAAGTTGTTCCTTTTTTCATTCTCCCTGACCGTTATCGCAGACGAAACTGCCAATATCGCAGTGATTACCTACGAAACCCGAAATTCATGAAAGAATGAATCATTTAATTTGTATTTTCGTAACATAATGATTATGGGAATGAAAATTTTCGGCTGGTAATTAAGTATACGTTAACAGAGATAAGGGTTTTTGCAAAGTATTTTAATTCCAGATAAAAATAATTCGTCACAGTAATCCATGAGCACGATTAAAACACGACACTTATCACTTTTCTTTCTTAAATGAAATTTAGGCAACGCGAAAGTACCAGGATTAAATGCATGTTGGAACCAGGTCCTGCCACTGACAAAGCCGAGGGAAAACTGCGGTTTTCTTAGCGAAGTGACCCCCATAAGTATTTATACCACGAGTTATGGCGTCACAATTGCATGAAGAGGAAGCGTCGATTGATTGCCGATTTAATACGCGGCGACTTTCGCTGTTTCTAATTTTTGGACGAGCGCCAGATTTTGACTTCTTTTCTATTATGATTCTTGACAATGGCGGGAAGAAAACTATAAATTTTCTTTGGATCGAGGAAAAAGGATACGTGGAAAACATTTTTATTTTTACAGAAAACTTTCCTTTTCCAATCTTGAAAAGCTGATATTTTTTATCTTTAATCTTGGAAATATGCATTTTTATACTACGCAAGCAATTTTGAATTTTATATACAAAAATTATACCGAAATTAATTTTGCTCGATTTCAAGTTCGATTGAATTTGACCTCGATGGCGGCGATGATAACGCTGGGGTAATTTTAATGACAAATCATGCACCGAGCTCACGTCCTCGAATGAAAGTAACCCGTAATAATATTTTCATATCTGACGGGAAATTCACGTTTTATTTGGAGAACAAATCTTTTTATATGTAATTTAATCTTGGAAGAACATTCTTTCAATAACCCCTTTGCAATGGCCGCTAATTAAAAAAAAGCACGCGGTTAAAAAAGTTCGTAAGGAATATTTCGAAAACTTTTTAATTTTGTTGGTTTTTGACCCATTCCAAATTATTTTTTTC
>JABFQM010002788.1:0-13770 GCA_022816865.1 Zelostemma sp. ZL-2020
CTTTTAAAAAACTGTTAAAATTTTCAATTGTTCGTCACGAGCATTTTTGTACAATTTTTTCACTCGCGTATTTTTTTTCATGAAGAAGAAGATATTGTTGAATGAATTATACTCACATATTAAATGTAATTAATTATGTTGCATTATAAATATTTTTTTCAATTCGCCCTTACATTAAAGTATCGATCCACCTTAACAAAAAAATAAATAAAATCAGTAAAAAATAATAAAGTCAGAAATGAAAGTTTCGCAATTTCGAAACCGTTGATTTCCTCTGACAAATTTTCAATTTTCCCCAACGAGTACATTTGCAAGAAAAATTGTGTACACTGCATTTCCCATTAATTTGTTCGAAAAATCGAATCAAAGCCAAAGAAAGCGGAGCTTTTAGTTATTTTTCAATATTTGCGTAAAAACAGCGTACCCAATATTGAGTTTCCCTAAAAACTGTTTCATTGCCCTTAATCGAACCCACGAAATTCGCGAAGGAAAACAAAAACGCTGCGGAATTGAAATGCAATCGAATTCGTCGAGATTTTCCGATTTCGATGAATGCAGGGAATTCATGGATCAGCCTAGGCCAATGATAAAACAATGTCCAGCCTCCAAATCCTTCCACGGAAATAAATGTTCAACATGAAAACTTATTTTAATATAATTAACCATGTTTTTAACAAAATTTTAATGGCATTTACTGAAACAAATCTCATTTGTCCTGCGAAAAAATTACCGAGCAAAAATTATTTTAAAAAAACACTGTAACAGTATGCATTTTTTCCCAGTTCTCTTCCTTAAAATGTTGTATTTTTAAACTGATTTTGCTTTGCAACCACTCGTTGTGTTCGTTATTGGATTTAAAACGATTCACCTGTTGAAAATGTTGAAAATAGTTGATTATTAAGGAGTAACATGATTTTATTTACAGAATACGTTAGCACCTATTCCTCAGTTAATCAATTCTCAACAGTTGAATTGTTAAAAATCCAATAACGAACAAAATAAGTGGTCGTAAAGTTGAACAAGTTGAAAAATATAAAATTCTAAGGTAGAGAACTGAAGGAAATTTTACCGCGCTGCCACAATGCCTTTCATTAATAATTTTTGCTCGGTAATTTTTTCCAGGATAAATGAGAATCATTTCATAAAATATCATTGTGATATTGTTGAGAAGATCGTTTTTTCCGTAGAACACTGATTACCGTGAAAGTTCTACCTTAATGGACGATCGTTAATAGAAGCCTCAAATCCAAGTGCAGCGATCGATCCTAAAAACTGACCCACGCTAATCCCTGCCAACCAAAATACTTCCCCGACCTCTCGATCCATTAAAATTCCGCGTACTCGGAAACTGGGGAACTTTCAAAAGAGCCTTGTTTCCGAACAATGTGCGCTAACGAGTTTTGTAAAAACAAAAGTATCCGGTGAAACGAGAGGCTAAATTGAAAGCAGGTTAAACAAAAGCCAACACTTGTTAGTACACGCCTCGAAAAACGATCATGAAATTCAAAGTGGCAATTACGAGAATCGGATTTGGTCCTCTTTGAATATCTTGGAATTAATTTAACTCCCCGGGAATTAAGTTAAACTTCGTTTTTCCCCGAATGACGAAGTTAATCGAAAAAATGTGAACGAGAGGAAACGATTTTCGGACTCGGAGTATCGTTGACCCGTTTATGGTTTGAATGCCTCGTCAGTGGTTCATCGCAATTAAGGCCGTCAACGAGTTTGACTCGCTGACGAGAAATCGTGGTCTTGAAATGTGATTGAATTGTTTCTGCACCCGAAAGGATTTTTTGCTTACATTTTTTATGAAAGACGCAATTACTTAGCGTTTGTTAATATTCTTCGTGACGTTTCAAACGTGCTCGTATTTAAATATGAAAGGAAATTTTGCTCTTACCTTTCACCGCGAGAAATCAAATTCACTCTTCCGAGTTTCGCGCTAACGAACGGATGAAAAGAAGCTCTATTTTTTCACTGAAACACTGCAATGGAAGTCCAAATTTCCCCGGGATTACGATTATCCCTTTTTAATTCCTCGTTCCTTCTTAACGACGGGTAATTTCGATGGAAAGAGATTGACCATTAAAATCGTGCAATCATTTAGACCGTAAAATGCACACGAGAGTCTCTCGATGTAAAGTGGGATCAGCGCTGACCCCGTTTTCGTAAAATGTGTGTCGAAAGGGAATTTTTTTCGTTCTCCACGAGCGGAAACTTTAAAGAAAATCCCATAAACGAGTACAGTGAAAAAAGGAAATACGCGATAAAATCCGGCTCGTAAAATGATCGCTTTCCTCCCTCAAACGGAACCTTGATTAAATTGAATTCTTTCGATGTAAATCTTGCCAAAGGTGTCAACTGAAAAGTGCATTGTTGGTTTTCTAAATTGGAAGTTTGACACATTTCCGGGGTTTTGTTTCGATGTTTTACAGGGCTTTTTGAGCTACTTGTAAATTACGTCGAGTACGTACTGGAAACTGGCGAGGCGTGTCAGTAGAAACGATCAAACACGGTCAGACAAGTAGTTCGGTAACGTATTTGGCAAGACAAGAAATGAGTTCGCTTTCAGCTATAATTCTGCCGCATTGCGGCACGAGATTTTCGTGAACGATTACGCCGATTGATTTATACATTTCTCCCGATTTATTGCCTCATTTTTGACGTCCGCGGGGAAAGCCCGAGTCCCCTTTTTCCGGGTCTCGTTCTACGATTTCCTTCCTTGACTCCAGCATGCACATTTCTAACCGCGTGAAAATGAATTATGCACTCACTCGAGTTTTAATGATCCGAGTTTTAGGTCGTTACGGAAGTTTTTTAACATATTTTTTTACGAAAACACCTATCAGCGAAATTCGTTGTTTAATTCATTAACCATTCTTTCGGAAAAAAGCGCTCGTTCCACATTTTAATTCCACATGCGTACGAGAAAAAAAGCCGCGAGTTATTTATTACGCTGCAGCGGCGTTATTTCAAGCTTATTTCTCATCACGGGAATATGAAAATGAGACGAAATGAATCATCCCTTTTTTGAGTTACGATTGTGGCATCAACAACTTTCCGAAAGAAGAGCTCGACTCCATTTTTTTGAACAGCGAAATTATCTTCAGATCTATTTTCATCGTTTATCCCGCGAACCAATAAAAAATCGCTTGAAAAATAATGCAGAAAAAATGGTAAAAACGAATAAACGCATTTCCGTTCGTCTCAAATTCGCCGTCGAAGGGGCAAATGTCTCCAAATTGATGGACAATATTGAGCAGCAGCCCACGACAGGAAACTGGCAACTGCTCGAAATTGTCTGCGCGTCAAAGTTCCGTGCAACTTTGGCAAAGTTTCAAGTTTCAATCACCAAACAGCGACGTCGAGGTCCTTCGAATTACACCCGCCCCCGTCTTGCGAATCCGAATAGCAATAGATTTATGCGCTAAAAATGGAGATCAATTCACGGAGATGCAAAGAAAAAATTACCTGCCACTTTTTCGCGCTAGACTGCAGTGATTCTTACGAGCTGAACCAGAGGTACAACTATATTTCGATGAACATTCGAGCAGTTACGAGATTTCACTGAGATTTATTTATCAACTACTGCAAAACGACTGAAACTAGCCAAAATCTCGCTTCAAACCGATTTTTTATACTTGCATTTTTTTATTCGAGAAATGCATTTGCAAATATGAATTTTACATATAAAAAGCACGTAAATACTGCACATTTCGATTATTTTTACAACCCCCTATTTAGGACGGGGGGTGCAACACGACGTCGAACTGCACTCCCCAATGTAAAAATTTTGTTTAGCACAAAATTAGCACATTTTTAGCGTATAAATCTTATACCATTTCCATTTGGATTAGCAAAAAGGGGGGTGTGGCTCGACGGACCTGTAAAGTCGTAGCATCGCTGAATGGCAGCTAACTAGAGCTACGACATAACTAGAGATAAGTTAGAGACTCCGGCGAATTAACTTCGCAAAAGTATCGACACGCCCACCGTCATTTCAGGTGTTTGATGTCTCTAAGATCAAAATTCATGGCTCCCCATAAACCGGGGAGCACGGGAAACTTCGGGATTGAGAATTTAATTCGTACTTTGGCGCGTCTGATTAATGTCTCTCGCCGTTGATTCCGAGTTTTCTTTCTAATTTATTTCCCGTGGGAAGAGGTCAAAAATAATGGCGATTTGTTTGAAGGTGTTGGGGAGAATTGGACGCAGGATGTCAAGCGGCGAAAAGCCCAGCCCGAGCCTGACGATAGATCGAGCCGCGTTCCTGTTGCTGAGAGTGAAAAAGGCATTCAAGAAGAAGAAACAACGAAAGGAGAAAAGGTGATTTTTCATTTTACAACTATTGCCCGGAAAGCATTATGAAGAAAAAACCTAACCTAACCCCCGTAGATCCGTCTCTGGTGGTAGAATAGTCTTACTACTTGTTTTGTTTTGTTATAATTACACTTAAATTACAATTAAATTTCGCTCTGCAAAGATTATGCAGATTTTTATGGTTACGGGGCAATGCAAGAGCCGGCCAATACGGAATAATTGCGCAATTACAAAATTCCTGTTTCGGGTTTCTCGTGTTATGCATTCTTCGTCGTTTGCGACGCTGACATTGTAAACTCCGAAAATTTACAGTTTTGGAATTTTTGAGTAATAATCTTTGACATGCAGCGTTTCAGATTATATTTTTACTCGGGGTTTTGATGTTCAAAAAACGATGTTTCGGTGTATTCGATCGTTGTTTCGTTCCGAAAATGGACGACGCGTGACGTATTAATATTCCTCTTCTTTGAATATTCATGGACTCGTTCAACAAGCTCCGCGTGTCCATGTTTTAAGCCAGTAGAGTTCAACTAATTGAACAACTTCATTATGTGACAACAGTTGAACAGCTTCAATATCTTGCTGAATTCGAGTGACAAATTAATTCATTTCGTCGCTGTGCAATCGTTGTTGAGTTTTATTTTCGCGTGGAAGAAACAAAAATATACTGCATGGGAAATAATTGGTAAAGTGAATCGTGCATTTTGATGTGAAGCGGAAAATTACGAGATTTTTGTACCCGCATACATGCTGTTAATAACTAATTGACATTCAATGAAATTCGTCCCGGGAACGGAGAAACTACGGAATGACCGACGTTGCGAAACTTGGAAACAAGTCAATATTTTACTAAGAAATAAGCAATCAGCACTGAAATACGTGACGTTCCTCCTACGCAAATATTACGAGTCGTTCAATTAAAGCTCAAACTTTACTTTGATCGCTTTATTTTCCGTTTATTCACTTATTTGCGGCAGCAAAGTCGTATTTCATTTATACTCTTTTTGGTGCTTTGCTCGGTAATTAATCGGCTTTTCAATCAATTCTTCCGTGTAATGTTCGAAGGGACAACGAATTGAAGTGATAATAAATTCCGCTGTGACTTTATCGAAGAACTAATTAAATTGACTTTTTTGAAGAAAGGAATTCTGCTGTCACTTTGCTTAATTTTTTATTTATATACCTGATTAAATTTGTATCTTTAGAATTTACACCTGATTAAAACCGATTGTTTGCTACTAAAGACACTTGGAAGGTAAATAATTTGTTGAATAATAAATTTAGTTGTTCGTAATTTGAAGATTGTTAATAACATCATTAACACATTTTTCGAAAAGTTCAATTTATTTGATTTTTAAATGAATTTTGAATGATTATACTCGTTATTTTTATGATCACGTTTACACTAGAAGACTTCCTTGAAAAATGAGATAATTCTCAGGTATTCGAGATTAAAAAATCGCGGTTCATTAATTTTTTTGCGAAGCTCCGGAATTGATAAATAATTCGTTTTGTTCAGAAGGACAATGAATTGTAACTTTTGAACTGGTAATTAATTGATTCGAGGTACGTCTTTTATCGCATGCGCACAGTGCAACCTTATCAAACCAGTTTAGTCGGTCCCGTAATCTCTAAATAGAAACCATACATTGCAACATCGTTCCAACCCGAACCACAAATCCAATAATTCCTCATCCGACTCCGCGAGAAAACGAAACGAATGAAAAATCGCGCGATAAAATATCGATTAATTACAGAAGATACAATTTTCCAACGATTTGTCGCTTCTCGATTACCGCTTTCTTCCACTGGCAGAACAGTTTTCCACCTGAACGCGTTAAACGCGTTAGAGCACGGATTGCATTTTCAATGTGGAAATTCTAGCACGCAGAATATTGATCGGCGGAGAGTTGGGAACGGGCGGCGCGAACTGTTGTTAAAAGTCGTAGAAGCGAGATCATTGGGAAAACATCTCAGCCATGAATTTCTAGTGGCCTTTCAACTTTCTTCCCGCATTATCAGCGTTTCTGGACAAAAGAACTTTCCTGAACACTCAAATTAACCTTGACTTTCGAATCCCGAGTCTCTCGAAAAACTTTGGGCTCGTTTTAATTAGCTTCGAGTTTCTAATTAATAGTTTTCTCGAACGCTGATACTCAAACATTGACGCTTTGTTCCGTTAAGCGAAGGAAAATTTCTTGTGAAGTCGAATTGGATTCCGTAAAGTATACAAACAAGGGCGTCGAGGGTATTACAAAAAATGTCGCGACAAATGAAAAGCGCAAGCTTCTAAACGAACGAAATGTCAAGTTCGTGACGTTCTGCTTTCTACCGGAAATAGAACTTGCGCGTCTCACTACACTGCAAGCTTTCTACTTGCGAATAACCACATCGCGTTTCTGAAGGTCAACGACTGTGATTTATGGTAATGGTCTCTTTCAAAACGGCGCTTTCTTTCCGTAACTCGCTTTCGGCGAGAATCAACTCGCTGGAAATTTTATGCCCGTTCGTTAATATGATTTATGCGCTCTTTATCCTTGAGAAAATTCCGAGCATCGACAAAACGCTCAATTTCACGCGCACCTTCTTAAAGTTTTTATTAATGATTAAATGTCGATTTTTGATGCGAGTCATTTATCGATAATCACGCGTTCATGGTACCAAGCATCTTCCACTGGGGCAGAAGTGAGACCATTATTGCTCAAAGAGGCATGAAGAGCTTATCTGCCATTATTGAACGCCGCTAATCCACTCCCGGAACATCGGGAGACAAAAGCTCTCGAAACTCCAGAGTTTTGTTATAAATAATTCAAGATGCCATTTCCGGGGAGAATAATGTTTTGGTTGGTGATTTTCCTGATTCTTATCGAGAATGGGGAAGCGAGAAACTGATTAAAGCCCTCGCGATTTTACCCTGTAATTCCGAATTCTAGTGATAACATTTTATATGAAATTCTTTTCTCATTGTCATCGACGAAAGTCTTGAATGTCAAACGTTTGGAATCGAGTTTTTTCATGATTCGAATTATTCACTCGAAAATGAGAAAACAAGCTGGTCTTTAGGAACCCTGGATCACTGCCAGATTTAACGTAGCGCAACCTACTTTGCGAATTTAAATGCGTGGTATGAAAATCATTTTCTGACAAAGGAAAGACGAGAGAATTTCCGGTTCTTTCACTTTTGATCCACGACTTCCGTAAACAGCGCTTTTCTTGTATCGAATAAAAATTGCCCAATTCCTTAATAAATAAATTGCTTCGGGGAATATTCTTCAACTTCGATCCAGGATTTGATTAAAATTTTATCAGAAAAGAACCTGATTGACGCTTTAATTTGTTCTTCATTCAAAGTACGCATCGAGAGCTAATTTTCGTAACTGCGCGAATTTTGATCGCCCTTTCAGATATTGTTGAAATAAAATTTTACAGTTGACCCGGATCGGGACCGGAAAATGTCAAGCTGCGTTTTCTTTTCTCTCTCCGAAACATTGACTTTACGTACCGTGAAAGCATCGAATCGAATCACATTTTTTCGCTTCCGTATACCCGCGAAATTATCGAACTTCTCTGAAATAAAATAACCGGAAACGATTGAAATTGGCGGTGTTCCATGAAAAAAGTTCCGACGGGATGAATACTTTTTGTTCATTATTATTTGCGGAATTCGATAAATTGATATATAAAATTTGGCTTTCGTTTTGCTCGTCGTTGAGAAAGTTGGACGCGAAGTATTATTGGATATCGAACATCCGAAAGTTCGAGGATTCTCGAGGCTCTTTCGAAGAGTTGGCGACTAAGCGAACCGGTTGTTTCGAAGATCGACGGTTCACATCAGCATTTCCACGTTGGACTGAATTCGCTCTTTTTCCGGCGATTATCGAAATAAGACTTGTCAAAACTGTCCAAAAAATGTGAATCCGGAAAATTCACGAACTAGAATTATTTTATTTTGCATTCCCAACGCGATTCGGATTATGAGACGGAATAAAGAGTGCCAGTTTGTTGAAGTTTGGAAAATAGATTGAGGAAATCAATTCGAAGTTTAGCAGCAAATTGGATTACGGAAGGAAAAAGGCTTTTCCGTAGTTGAGAATTTATAAAATTAATCCGCTAATTTCAACGTCAGATTTTACGAAAGTTTTGTTGAGGGCTTTAATTGAGCAGAAAAATGAATGCATTTTAAAACAAATTAGTATAGTCGAAGGGCTTTGTAACCCTGTTTTCAGGGAATGAAATTTATTGATAATAAGGAAAAAGCGGGGCTGATCTGGAAAAATCGATTCGTTAAAGAGGGCTGTCTCATTTATCGGGAGCAATTTAAAAGTACCCTTTTCCAATGGTTTTATCTTCTCAAAATGATAGGAAAATGCATCGGAAACGAAAAAAATGTATTGCGTTCGGATAAGTATTTCATTTTCCCCTCAATTCATTTGAATCCCCGCAACCATTAATCGTAAAGAAAAGAGATCATTATCAGAAGTTGACATTTTATTGTTTCAAGACAAGATTAATTTCCCCTCCAAAATCTTACATTATTACGATTAACCAATATTATCTTCCGAAAAAAATTTTAATGGAAACATGAATCCGTGATTAATGATCCGAAATGTTAAGAAATGGGTAAACCAATAAAAGCTCCATTACAAATCATTTCCAAAGTTTTCGAAGCCCTAGTTAAGCATCGAAAGAAATCAATCAAGTTAATCACCGAGTTTGGATTGAAGGTCAAATTTGCCCAAGAAGATGGATCGCTTGGCAGTAAATCAAATAACTTTTATACCATCGAGCTCCAGGCGCTTTGAACCGAACTGCATTGTTCCTATGATAATGTCAAGATTACACCGTCTGAAGCTTCGCGAAAAAAGCACCCCGCGACTGGAAATTTGCCTAGTTAAACTTTCTCAAAATCGGAAGATTCCACGGGAACGATGAATGTTAATTACGCAATTCCCGATTAACAGTTGGCAAATGAAGTGCTCGACATAAAATATCCGGTGACGCTTAATCAACGGGGTGGGAAAGTGAGCCAGCTGCACTTTGGAGAAAAGACTGCGTGTTCGTGACGATGAAATACGAGGCGGCGCGCTCGTAAATGGCTCCTAGCGATGAATCTGCCGGAGTCTCGGAAGGTCAAAGTTCGACCGTATTTCTAAATATTTCACCCGCTCATTCATTGCGTCAAATAAAATCGCCAAGCCGTTACACGGTTATTTCCCTACGAAATAATTAATGCAAAACATTTTCGCTTTAATTATAGCGGGATATCAAACGTCCTTGTAACGTACTTGGCGCAGCGGCTTTATCAGCCCGATAGTTTATAATTGCAAAATTAGCAATCCTATTTTTAGACGAAACCACAACAACGCCACACAATTTCGCGTGGTTTTTTCTATCAAAGTTTATTTGAAAGGGACGGGAAAACGTGCTACTTAATTTCCGATGAAATGACGAGTAAATTTTGCCCCTGAAGAAGGAAACGAGTTTTATCAACGGGGCAAAGAATTCTTTGAACCCTGGTCTGACCGTATGATGGTCTGTTCTACTTGTGTCGGACGTTACACTTTGATGGCGTGACACTGTTAAATAACAGCGTGATGTGGAAGAATAATAATCCCATACACGCGTTTCAGCGTTGTCACACATTTTATTCCCCGCGACATTTAATTTCCACTTAAGTGGGGAAATCATTGTTTGGTCAGACGCGAATCGATAACGCTAAACCTCTTGATTGCGACAATGCATTATTCGTTTATGTAATTTCACGGCGTAATTAAACGCTGTTAGCTTTTGTCGATCGTTGATTAGCCTTCGGTTATTATAATGGCGATGTGTATTTTTATAGTACTCTTTACGCGTTGATTGGTTCTCTAGAACTACAATTTCGCGTATGAAGCACAGTTTTGACGAACAAATTGTACTGTATTAACGTGTTCAGTGAAAAGACCGGTAATGAATGAAGCATCAATCGCATCGACAACATCAGCCAAATAAATACCTCCCACGCAAAATCAACGAGACTATCGATTGGTTTCTTTATTCAATGAAACATCAGGCGTAAATCGTACCGTGATTACGTAAATTTTCGATCCAACGAAACACCGTCATTTCTACTTGAAACATTTCTGTCCGACCAAACATCGACTTTTCCACTTTAAATATTTATTTTCGTATATTTGCCATTCAAAGTAATCTGCCGCGCTTGATCGGCGAGTAATTGAGTTCATTAATCACAAAGGGGATCTGAAATGAAATAACATGAAACTCGAATGTGTGAAAGTTAAAAGCGGATGTTATCTGCGATTGATAATGAACTTTTGTTCCGCGCGAAGTGAAGAACGGGCATGGATCGTGCTTGTAGTTTCCAGGCATTCATACGTTTCCGACCATTATACGACACTTCCGAAGTTCGTGATCCTGCACCATTAAACAGCGCTGATTGCTCTTTCCAACCCGCGATAGCATCTCCATAATGAGATTTTTTGATGCGGGAAGAACGCCACTTGGAGCCCATCACTTTTACATGAATCCTTAAATAGTCCAAAGTATTCGGAAGTACCTCCACAAGAAATTTTCGTTAGTTCTGCTGTCGGTGTGAGATGAGTGCTGGGAGATTGTGAGTTGAAAGCCCGACTTCTTTTTAACGTTCGAAGGTCGGACTTCTATTTTTCTCGAGATTACTCTATTTTCAAATCCAATTTCATATTATGGCGTTAGACCATTGCGGAAACGTTCCAAAATTTTATTCATACATTCGAATTCGCCGGTGAATTCCGTCGAAATTCAAAATTGGCGCACTTTTTAAAGAAAAAGTGGGAAAATTCAAATCTTGTTTCGAAAATCTGACACTATTTAGGAAGAAACGTCGAGATTTATAAAAGAAGGGTGCACATTTTCATCTCCCGTAGTTATAAAATGGACAAAAAGTCGCCTCGTCTGCGGAAATGTCCCGGCGAAATTGGATGTTTTCTTGGAAATGCTGTTTGACTTATATTCAATTCGACAGAACGTTGGAGTTTTTGTTGCACAGCGTCGTGTTAATAAAGACGCGCTGCTTTAAAAAAAAGCTCGAATGATGTGTGTTCGCTGAGCTCTGAAAAAAGATAAGAGAGCCAATCCGAGACGCGAGTAAAAGAAAACCGTAAATAGCGGTGACTTTTTTAATTGGATCTGTACTTAACGACGAAGCTTTTGCAATTTTCGATCCAAAAATCGATCGATAGTTTGGCCGTGGCTGTTTGCGAAAAGCTAATATTTCAGTTCATAAGTCTGAAATCGGAAACAAGCGCAAGCCGTCGTTAGAGAGTGCTAATGTTGAACTTCATGCTCCACTTAACTTCTTTTAAAGTACGCTAACAAAACACGGACGCTCCGGCAATTGATTTCTTTTTTGTAATCTGATCACAGCTTGTGTAAAATGTAATTTCCACTCGCAAATTGACCCGGCAAATTTCCTTTTCCAAGGAAACCATGCTTCCGAACAGTTTAATTTTCTTCCGAGTTCTCTTTCATTAACTTTTTACTTTCCTCGGTCTTAATTGCAAGACAAGATAAACAAAAATCCGAAAAATCGCGAACTTTCTTGCAAATTGGAATCTTTTTCTCATCCCTTGTCTCGTAATATTGTCTTGGTTTCTTTTTTTCCTTCGCAAAATCTTTTATTTTGAAAGCGTGACAAATATTTTGCACTTTGAGAAAGACCGTTGTAATTTTATACTTCAACTTTTTCCAGTGAAAAACATCGAGGGCTTATGACAAAAGTAAATATAGACAGGTTGAAAACACGGAATTTAAAAATAATTAGCTCTGGATGACTAATGCGATTCACCGTCTTGTGCTTCTATTCCAGACTCTTGTCAATATCGAGAAAAAAAAACGAAACGCGGAGTGCTCCAAACTCAGCCAAGCAAAGCTCGATCGAGTAAAAATTTAATCCTTTCGAACGAATCCGACGCTCCACAAATCGAGTAATTTCATTTCTCCACGCAAAGACAAAATAGAATCGCTTGTCTGCCAAAACCAGAAAAGACTCTTGACTCATTCACAAGTTTTCGTCGCAGAAACGAACGAGCAGTAAAAATATCTCTTCCTTTTGAATTGATAATGAGGTAAAAAACAGTTCGGAAGTATCGGGATTCGTTGAGCTTAAACACGAGTCGAAAAATCTTGCACTTTTTGCAAATTTCGTGGATTAAAACCGGGGAAATTTTGCCATACTCGTGAAGTAAATTGCAGATTTAGCTGTAATTTTTCTCCTTTTTTAGTCGAGATCATAAAGTCAAACGTAGCTTGAAATTAGGAAATTCGCCCACGAACGTATTAGATATTTATTTGTTATAAGACGATGGAAAAAATGTCCCGAGTTTTATCGAGAGTAACGCTCCACGCCTGAGACCGCATAAAAATCTTAAGAGCCAGAGACAAATCGGGTAACTTTTATATATATTGAAAATGAAATTTCCTTTATCTTAAGAGCTCCTCCACGAAACGTTCTTATTGGCTCAGCAACTTGGAAGATTTCGTTCCACGACCATGTCCTTGCACTTTCGCGATGCTTTATCGCCTCAGACAGCGACGCCGATTTCCCAAAAAAATTATCCAATTTAATACGAAAGAAACTGCGTTGAAGTTTAACCCCAAACTGTCACATGCGATCATTCGTAATCGTAATCGTAGCAGAAGGAAAATCTTTCGGAATCTAAGGCGATGTTCTCGAAGATTTGAATAATTCGATTTGAATGTAAAGCGAGTTATAATTATGATCCGCGATTTTTCGATGCCAAGGTGAAGGAGCAACGAGGGTGTAGTTGCGCAACTTTTCTCCACTTTAAGAGTTCTCCAGCGACTCGTGCAAACCTGTACCATCCCGAGGTCGCCTTTACGTAGGTTGTGTACGCCATAGGATTAATCCATATATTCTTTCCTGTCACTTGAACTGGAAAGTACAAATAAAGTGTGCCCGACGTCTCTGGGGTCTACGAGAAACGATAAACTCGCTTCTTCCGAAGCATTTGTTTCCTTCTCGAATGTAATTCATATAAATTATGACGCGGGGATCAACATTTGTGATTGCGATCGAAAATCAACTGAAGAAACGAGAATCCATTGCGACTTTTCTCGGATTAATTGAATTTCCGAATCAGCGGTTCACGAAATTTTATTTTATTGAGGATTTGAGAGTTTATTAAATTTTCTGAGAATCGATTCAATCGATGAAACTGAATTTGATTTGGCAGTTTATTTAACTTTCAATGAAATTCATATCACCATACGAAATTCATTGAATCAAGTGTAGAAATTTGTAAAATTCAAAGGATATTCTGGCATCTTAAGGTGGATCGATACTTTAATGCAAGGGCGAATTGAAAAAAATATTTATAATGCAACATAATTAATAACATTTAATATGTGAGTATAATTTATTCAACAATATCTTCTTCTTCATGAAAAAAA